>JAAAWM010010729.1:0-49489 GCA_036873465.1 Thinopyrum obtusiflorum | reverse complement strand
GTCCCTAGTATGCCTCTACTTGACTAGCTCGTTAATCAAAGATGGTTAAGTTCCCTGACCATAGACATGTGTTGTCATTTGATGGATGGGATCACATCATTAGGAGAATGATGTGATGGACGAGACCCATCCGTTAGCTTAGCATAATGATTGTTAAGTTTATTGCTATTGCTTTCTTCATGACTTATACATATTCCTCTGACTATGAGATTATGCAACTCCCGAATACCGGAGGAACACCTTGTGTGCTATCAAACGTCACAATGTAACTGGGTGATTATAAAGATGCTCTACAGGTGTCTCCGAAGGTGTTTGTTGGGTTGGCATAGATCGAGATTAGGATTTGTCACTCCGAGTATCAGAGAGGTATCTCCGGGCCCTCTCGGTAATGCACATCATATGAAGCCTTGCAAGCAATGTGACTAATGAGTTAGTTGCAGGATGATGCATTACGGAACGAGTAAAGAGACTTGCCGATAACGAGATTGAACTAGGTATGATGATACCGACGATCGAATCTCGGGCAAGTAACATACCGATGACAAAGGGAATGACGTATGTTCTTATGCGGTTTGACCGATAAAGATCTTCGTAGAATATGTAGGATCCAATATGAGCATCCAGGTTCCGCTATTGGTTATTGACCAGAGATGTGTCTCGGTCATGTCTACATAGTTCTCGAACCCGTAGGGTCCGCACGCTTAACGTTCGATGACGATTTGTATTATGAGTTATGTGATTTGATGACCGAAGTTTGTTCGGAGTCCCGGATGAGATAACGGACATGACGACAAGTCTCGAAATGGTCAAGAGGTAAAGATTCATATATTGGAAGGCTATATTCGGACATCGGAAAGGTTCCGAGTGATTCGGGTGTTTTTCGGAGTACCGAGGAGTTACGGGAATTCACCGGGAGAAGTAATGGGCCTTATTGGGCTATACGAGAAAAGAGGAGGCAGGTCAAGGGGAGGTGGCGCGCTTCCCCCATGGGTCCGAATTGGACTAGGGGAAGGGGGCGGCGCCCCCTTGCCTTTTCCTACTCCCTCCCTCTTTTCCCTCTTTCCTTCTCTCCTACTCCGAAAAGGAAAGGGATTCCTACTAGGACTTGGAAGTCCTAGTAGGACTCCATACTCAAGGCGTGCCCCTAGGGGGCCGGCCTCTCTCCCTTCCTCCTTTATATACTTGGGCAGGGGGCACCCCAAAGGCACACCAAGATTTGTCTTAGCCGTGTGCGGTGCCCCCCTCCACAGTTTTACACCTCGGTCATATCGTCGTAGTGCTTAGGCGAAGCCCTGCGCCGGTAACTTCATCATCACCGTCGCCACACCGTCGTGCTGACGGAAATCTCCCTCGACCTCAACTGGATCAAGAGTTCGCGGGACGTCATCGAGCTGAACGTGTGCTGAACACGGAGGTGCCGTACGTTCGGTGATTGGATCGGTCGGATCATGAAGACGTTCGACTACATCAACCGCGTTACTAAAACGCTTCTGCTTTCGGTCTACGAGGGTACGTGGACATACTCTCCCCTCTTGTTGCTATGCATCTCCTAGATAGATCTTGCGTGAGCGTAGAATTTTTTTGAAATTTCATGCTACGTTCCCCAACACCCACAAGGTCGGGGGGCGCGCCCTACCCCCTGGGCGCGCCCTCCACCCTTGTGGCTGCCTCACGGATCTTCCGACTTGCAGTCCAAGTCTCCTGGGTGTCTTCTGGTCGAAGAAAAATCACCGCGAAAGTTTTATTCCGTTTGGACTCCGTTTGGTATTCCTTTTCTGCAAAACTCTAAAACAAGGAAAAAACAGATACTGGCACTGGGCTCTAGGTTAATAGGTTAGTCCCAAAAATCATATAAAATAGCATATTAATGCATATAAAACATCCAAAACAGATAATATAATAGCATGGAACAATAAAAAATTGTAGATACGTTGGAGATGTATCACCCTCCAGTTCATTCTGGGCGGTCTCTGTAGCCTCAGCAGTGTTGACAGCCTCTCAGATCTTGCCGGCATGATCCGTAGCTTGAGCTTCGATCGCCACCTTGTGCTTTCCCTCCAGCTCCTGGGTCCGCTCGGCAAGAAGGGCTTGGATTTCTTCATCCTTGCAGCGGAGTTTGGCAGCAAGTGCCTCCTCACGTGCGGCAAGATCTTCTTCATGAGCGTCGAGACCAATCTTGCACTCGTTCAACTTGGCATTGACTGCCGCTATCCTCTGTGCAGACTCCTCTTGTGCATTGTCAGCTTCAGCCTTTTCCAGGACGATTTTTTCCCATTCGATGGCGAGCTATTGTTGGCGGTCCTTCAAATCTTGAAGGCACTCCGAATACCAGATCTGCATCTCCTCCATGCGCTTCTGGAATCTTCTTCTGCTTTACCGATGAGAGGTGCCCTGGAGTCTAAGCTCTCCGTTCGGCTGCGATAATGTGCCTGGAGTTTCTGGGCTGCTGTTCTTTGGACCCACTGCCACTGACACGTGGCTCGTTGATGACTTTGAGCCCGACGGCAGTGATGATGTCATCGAAGACCTCTTCTCCACTTGTCACTACGCTTGACGTCCCGGGGATGCTGACAAATAAATGGTCACCAATCTTCAAATATCTACTTGATGGAGGCATTTCAGATGTCGAAGGGTGATCGTCAGCAGGTGATGACCCACAAGTATAGGGGATCAATCGTAGTCCTTTCTCTAAGTAAGAGTGTCAAACCCAACGAGGAGCAGAAGGAAATGGCAAGCGGTTTTCAGCAAGATAATTTCTGCAAGCACTGAAATTGTCGGTAGCAAGTAGTTTGATAGTAAGATAATTTGTAACGAGCAAATAATGGTAACGATAAATAATCAGCAAGGTAGCCCAATCCTTTTTGTAGCAAAGGACAGGGTGGAACAGTCTCTTATAATAAGCAAAGCGTTCTTGAGGGCACACGGGAATTTCATCTAGTCACTTGCATCATGTTGGTTTGATTCTCGTTCGCTACTTTGATAATATGGTATGTGAGTGGACCGGTGCTTGGGTTCTGTTCTTACTTGAACAAGCCTCCCACTTATGATTGACCCTCTCACAAGAATCCGCAACTACGAGAAAAGTATTAAGATAAAATCTAACCATAGCATTAAACATATGGATCCAAATCAGTCCGTTACGAAATAGCACATAAACTAGGGTTTAAGCTTTTGTCACTCTAGCAACCCATCATCTAATAACTACTCCACAATGCATTCCCTTAGGCCCAAAGATGGTGAAGTGTCATGTAGTCGGCGTTCACATAACACCACTAAGGGAATCACCACATACATGCCATCAAAATATCGAACGAAATCAAATTCACATGATTACTTGCAACATGACTTCTCCCGTCGCCTCAAGAACAAAAGTAACTACTCACAAATAATATTCATGCTCAAGATCAGAGGGGTATTAAATAGCATAATGGATCTGAACATATAATGTTCCACCAAATAAACCATCTAGCATCAACTACAAGATGTAATCAACACTACTAGTCACCCATAGGTACCAATCTGAGGTTTCGGTACAAAGATTGAACACAAGAGATGAACTAGGGTTTGAGATGAGATGATGTTGTTGAAGATGTTGATGAAGATTGGCCTCCCAAAGATGAGAGGGTTGTTGGTGATGACGATGGCTTCGGTTTCCCCCTCCGGGAGGGAAGTTCCCCCAGCGGAATCTCTCCGCTGGAGGGCAAAAGTGCTCCTGCCCAAGTTACGCCTCGAGACGGCGGCGCTCCATCCCGAAAGTCCTTCCTCTATTTTTTCTAGGTCAAAAGACCTTATATACCAGAAGATGGGCACCAGAGGTGAGCCAAGCTGCCCACCACCCACGAGGGCGCGCCTGGAGGGGCTGGCGCGCCCTGGTGTCTTGTGGGCACCTGGCAGCCCCCCGTTGGTTGTTCGTTTCTTGAATATTTATTATATATTCCAAAATAATTCTCCGTAAAATTTCGGCTCATTTGGAGATGTGCAGAATAGGTATCTCTGACATAGCTTTTTCAGGTCCAGAATTCCAGATGCCGGTATTCTCCCTCTTTGTGTAAACCTTACATATTATGAGAGAAAAGGCATTAGAATTACTCCATAAAGTGTTATTATGCATAAAAACATTATAAATAACAGCAGAAAAACATGATGCAAAATGGACGTATCAGCAGGCGCCTTTCTGGTAGCCATCACCCTCATGGCCGAGTCAGCGCTTGGCGCTCCTGGGGGAGGAATGCCGCCAGTGGGCTCAACACTCTTGTTGTTGCCCTCAGCACTATTTTTAGCGGCTTTGTCATCACTAGATTTAATGGCTTCGTCAACATCAATCTTGCAGGCTTCATCGGCGGCGTCCTTTGCGATCCCCTCAATAGTGGTGTCAACATCCATTTCATCAGTTGGGGGTGAATCTGAAGGAGTGGAGAAGAGAGAGACTGAACTCAAGGTCAAGTTCAAGAAAACAAAAAATGATGCAAGAAGGCAAGTATTTGACGGCAAGTGGCTTACCGGTCTGGGTTTGTTGAGAAGGAATAGTTTCTTCTCAGACAACCTTGGTTGTCGTCGTCCGGTTACCATCAGTTTTAGTTGCCGACACTTCATCAGTATGGACAGACTCATCGGCGGAGGTCCTTACTGGAGAGTTAGATGCCGGGGTAGTGGTTGATGGAGGCATTGCGGTCGAATCGGCCTCCGGGCGTCCCTCCTCGTGGCTCTCTTCTCCCACTCCCTTGCCGATGTCAGAGATGACAAATTCAACACCAACACTTGCCAAAGGAAGTGAGTAATGGTCTCACGCTGGGGGCTGCATTGGAGGCTGATGACCACGACGTCATCATCTGGTGATTTGCTTGTCGTCGGTTCATCCTCTGCTGTGGTCCTCACCCTCTTGGCTATCCTTTGCACCAAGGTTTGCTCGTCGCTGTTAAATCAGATCAAGACGGAGCAAATCAGTTTAACAGAAATAAGAGATAAGGAAATAATGGAAGAAGTTGAAGACACATACTCTTCTTCCTCCTCCTTGCCGCTAAGGACAAAGAGGTCATGTACGCCCTCAGGTCCAATGCTGGAGGCAGGAGGCGGGGTAGGAGTTCTGGCCCGTTTGGTTGCCACTGGCGCATCAGGTTGAGAAGACCCAGCTTCCCCGACAGTCAATGTAGCTGGCCACCTTTGAGAGGTGCGCCGCGCTTGCTACTGTTGTGGAGCTTGGCGTCGACATCCTTGCCGTCCGGTAACCTTGGTGGCCGCTCCCTTGTCAACTACCTCATCACCCGAAGATGGAGGATGAACCGGCTCTCCACAGACAGCTTTTCGGTGGAGACAAGGTTTCCTTGTCGGGGCAGGAGAAATAGGGGGCTCCTCATGCACTTGCTCCTCTGCATTTTCTTCACCCTGTTCCCCAATAGGTTCTTCTTGTTCACCGACAAGTCCTCTGACAGCTCATCTACTGGTTCATCCTCAGATTGTTCGTTAACATCAGCTGCCACGGATCCAGAACCGCTAGCAATTTCAGCCATTCGCGCCTTCTCTACTCTGTTGGCGATATAGACCAACTCCTCATCAGTGGTGTCGCGGATGAGATCTTTCTCCTCTCTGACGGCTTTTTCCACCAAAGTGTCGAACCATGCCCTCACCCTATCCTCAGGCGGTTCTTGCCAGCTTCCGTCGACGCTGCCAGCATTGCAATCCGGCATCATTACTATGATCACGTCCTTGGCGGAGTTGTTGCACAAAAGGAACCACTGTTGCCTGCAACTTGAACTTGTCGGTGGTCCGGAAGAGTTGATGGCAAAGGGTTGTGTGTTGCAGGACCGTCAAGTTGCTGCCCAATCTGGTGTGCATCCTCATGATGTCCGCGGCATTCTTGAAATCCCAAGCGGGTCTTCCTTTATTTGGGACGGGAGCAATCCGTCGGCGGAGGAAATCGGCGCCCACCATTTCAATGGTGAGGCCGGCAACCTTAAGGCGGAGGATGCGAGCTATGGCAATTGTGAGCTTCTTGTCCTATGCATCATAAGAGCTCCTATCCTTGTCGCGCTCCACTTTCTTCTTCCGGGGCTTGCAGAAATCCGAGAAGTCATCCTCTTTGATCCAGCACTAGTCTGCTCGCCATTTGACAATGTCCTGGACTAGGGGATACTAACCTAGTCGGCCCGTGGTTCTCGAGTCGAGCCAGTGGGCCCTCATTTCCTTCGAGGTGGACTCCGAAAGCTACATGCTGGGAATGTGATCAAGACTACATCTGCCGAAGACTTGATGTACACTCCAAGACTTCTCCTACCTCCTTCATGCCATCCCCTGGATACCTACCATGTAGCCCTAGATGCCCTACCTGGCGTGTATATAAGCCAAGGGATTTAGCCCATAGGGGGGACTCCAACACAATTACATTTACCTAGCCCTAGGGTTAGAACACAACTTTCGATCTCGAGGTAGATCAAGCTTGTACTCAATACATCTCCATCAATATAAACAAGAGCAGGACATAGGGTTTTACCTCCATCAAGAGGGCCCGAACCTAGCTAAATACTGCCTCCCTTGTTCTTGTTACCATCTGTCCGAGATCCACACCTCGGGACCCCCTACCCCAAGGTTTGCCAGTTTTGACACCGACACTAGTGCTTTCATTTCGCTGTGAGATCAACAGAAGGATCGATGGCTCATCTGTAGATCAACTGCGGCACTGGCTATGGGGACGTATACGTCCCTGGCCAGCTTTTTGTGTTCGGCAGCATGATTTTCTATGCCGACTCGATGGGCCATCTGTCCGCCGTCAAAAACTACGCCCCGAACCAGATCGTAATGTTCGGAGACCTGGAGTACACTGCGGATTCCCGCGGTGAGCTCGTCTTGTCAGGCTGGACGCCCGGCCGGATCGAGGGCTTGGCAAACATTGGAAGCTCGACCTCAAACCCGATATCCCATGAGGATATCGGATCAGGTCCTTCAACACCGTCAGGATACGCGAAGGAGTTACCCGCCTCACTTCAAACAACCCCATCACAGCACCAAGCTTCGACGTTGGTCAGAGTTTGACTTCGGATACGACATCGAGTTTAGAACCGATCCCGGTGACAGATCTAGAATATGTTTCGGTCCCTTGCACGGCCAAAAATGCATCGAGCGACGTGCCGATGCTACTTCAAGTCAACCCCGCCTATGACCGGGCCATGAACTCTGAGGAGTTATCTCAGTTGAACGAGATGCTTGACCATATCCAGAGATTGTCAATCTCGGACGGACAGGCCTAGGTCTACGACAAGATTTGATTTAAAGCCGATGACCAGGAAATTTACATCCCACCCACCACCCATCTAGTTGCCACTATCAATGATTTAACCGATGTGTTAGACTACGACGAGGCCACCGACATGGATTAAGAGGTCGACGACCCTATAGAGAACACTTTGCTGCCAACAAACACCAGCAAGTGGACGACAACATCTACTTAAGATGTGTACATGGTTAACACTCCCAACTCTCCTCCAAGTCGTCGGCGCAAATGCAGAAGGGATACCACCGAGGACCCCAACGGGAATAATGCCACCATCAACAATGGTGAAACGGTAGCCGATGATGCTGGCAATCCCAGAGAAGACTTTCAAGCCTCCCCAGAATGGCATGCCAGCCCCAGAAGAATTCCCGAGCACGTGGAACCCAACAACCTCTTTGAAGGGGCCGATGACAATTACATGCCTGAATCCGAGGAGGATGAGAGCCTCGGCACCGAGGACTATATAATCCCCGAGGACCCCATCGCACAAGAACATTTGTGGTGGTGTCTTGTGGCCACTGTCGGAGGGAAATCTAGCAGACCTCGAGGTAGGGAGTCTCGGGCTGTGGATCTTGGATCGATGGTAACAGGAAGAAGGGAGTCAACGTTTACCCAGGTTTGGGCCCTCTTGATGGAGGTAAAACCCTACGTCCTGCTCTTGTTAATATTGATGGTGATGTATCAAGTATAGAGTTGATCTACCTTGAGATAGTAAGTTGTGGTCTAAACCCTATGGGTATGATGATGAATGTCATAATGATCTATGGACTAGCCTGGCCTCGGCTTATATAATGTACCGGAGGCCTAGGATAACAAGAGTCCTAGTCGGATACATCGGTGGAGAGGAATCCTTGTCTTGATAACCAAGTCTTGTGGAATCTTCCTCATGTATGTCATGGGCTGCCTGAAGTGGCCCATTAGTGAACCACCATGGGGGTCCTCGGCCCGACCCACTGGTCAGGAGACGACGTGGTGAGTACCCCCTAGTCAAGGACACCGTCAGTAGCCCCCTGAACCGGTCTTCAAGTTGGGGACACTCCTCGATTCTTCTGAATTGTTCTTCATCTTCGGTCGTCGGTCTTGAAAACTGGTTCAAAAAATCTTCCCATCTTCGATCTTGAGGATTGCCGAGATAAATCCAAAGAGTTCACACGTCAGGCATCCGAGGAGCCCTTTAACTCTTCAGCCTTTATCAATGCCTTGTTATTTTTTATGCCACACCTCAGGTTTGAAGTGTTTCCTATGCGGTGGTGTCCTCTTGCATCCGAGCTCCAACGCCGGACTGCATTAATGACTCACAAGTATAGGGGATCAATCATAGTCCTTTCGGTAAGTAAGAGTGTCGAACCCAACGAGGAGCAGAACGAAATGACAAGTGGTTTTCACCAAGGTAATTTCTACAAGCACTAAAATTGTCGGTAACAAGTAGTTTGATAGCAAGATAATTTGTAACGACCAAGTAAAGGTAATGGTAACAAAAGTGTAGTACGGTAGCCCAATCCTTTTTGTAGCAAAGGGCAGGCCGAAACGGTCTCTTATAATAAGCAAAGCGTTCTTGAGGACACACGGGAATTTTATCTAGTTTCATCATGTTGGTTTGATTCACGTTCGCTACTTTGATAATTTGATATGTGGGTGGACCGGTGCTTGGGTGTTGTTCTTACTTGAACAAGCCTCCCACTTATGATTAACTCCCTCGCAAGCATCCGCAACTACGAAAGAAGAATTAATATAACAATCTAACCATAGCATTAAACATATGGATCCAAATCAGCCCCTTACGGAATAGCGAATAAACTAGGGTTTAAGCTTCTGTCACTCTAGCAACCCATCATCTAATAACTACTCCACAATGCATTCCCTTAGGCCCAAAGATGGTGCAGTGTCATGTAGTCGATGTTCACATAACACCACTAAGGGAATCACAACATACATATCATCAAAATATTGAACGAATATCAAATTCACATGATTACTTGCAACATGACTTCTCCCGTGGCCTCAAGAACAAGGGCAACTACTCACAAATAATATTCATGCTCAAGATCAGAGGGATATTAAATAGCATAATGGATCTGAACATATAATCTTCCACCAAATAAACCATCTAGCATCAACTACAAGATGTAATCAACACTACTAGTCACCCATAGGTACCAATCTGAGGTTTTGATACAAAGATTGAACACAAGAGATGAACTAGGGTTTGAAATGAGATAGTGTTGTTGAAGATGTGGATGAAGATTGGCCTCCCAAAGATGAGAGGGTTGTTGATGATAACGATGGCTTCGATTTCCCCCTCCCGGAGGGAATTTCCCTCGGTAGAATCGCTCCACCGGAGGGCAAAAGTGCTCCTGCCCAAGTTCCGCCTCGAGACGGCGGCGCTCCATCTCGAAAGTCCTCTCCTGATTTTTTTCTAGGTCAAAAGACCTTTTGTACCAGAAGATGGGCACCCGAGGTGGGCCAGGGAGCCGCGCCCTAGTGCCTAGTGGGCACCTGGGTGTCCCCTCTGGTATTTATTTTCTCCAATATTTATTATATATTCCAAAATAATTCTCCGTGAAATTTTAGCTCATTTTGAGATGTGCATAATAGGTATCTCTGACATAGCTTTTTCAGGTCCAGAATTCCAGCTGCCGGTATTCTCCCTCTTTGTGTAAACCTTGCATATTATGAGAGAAAAGGCATTAGAATTACTCCACAAAGTGTTAAAATGCATAAAAACACTATAAATAATAGTAGGAAAACATTATGCAAAATGGATGTATCAACTCCCCAAGCTTAGACCTCGCTTGTCCTCAAGCGAAAACCGGTGTCGAAAATCATGTTCACGTGTTTAGAGAGAGAGAGGTGTCGATAAAAACAAAATACGGGCATTGTAGCATCATGCTTGTTATTATAACAGCAACAAACTTTGTCATATAACTTCTCATGAACAAGTAACAATTCATCACAACATCGAAGTAGAAAGCATAAACTTTATTGAAAACTAACAAACTATGTTCTCAGTCAACTTTGCAATTGCAATTCACCATATTTTCTGGAAGGGTCTCGTATTGGAGCCTTTTGGCAAGTCCACATACTCAACCATCATTTAATCTTCTATGATTGCTAACACTCACAACATATATATGGAGCAAAAAGTTTCAGCCAGACACATAGAAAGATAGGGGCTTATAGTTTCGCCTCCCAACTTATTCACCTCAAGGGTGATGTCAACAATAATAACTCATGATCACTCACATCCAACTGGATATATGTGCCTAGATCTTCCCCACCACATGATGCTTGCAAAAGAGAAAAATAAAAAGGAATAGAGGAGAATACTTTGACTCTTGCATAAAAAGTAAATACATAAAAGTAAAAGATAGACCCTTCACAGAGGGAAGCAGAGGTTGTCATGCGCTTTTTGGTTTTGTATGCACAATCTCTCAATGCAAAAGAACATCACGTTATATTGCCCCTTATGATAGCAACCTTTATTATGTAGTCTGTCACTTTTATTACTTTGCCATCACAAGTTCGTACAACGCTTATTTTCCTTTACACGAAAAGGTCAAACACATTTAGAAGCAATATTTATTGCCTTATGCACTGATGACAACTTACTTGAAGGATCTTACTCAACCATAGGTAGGTATGGTGGACTCTCAAAACATGAATTTGGGTTTAAGGTTTTTGGATGCACACGTAGTATCTCTACTTAGTGCGGATTTTTGGCTAGCAAAGATATTGGGCAAGCACCACATGTTGGAGGATTTATGACAATATAACTTCTATGTGAATATGAACAAACATAAATCATTACGTTGTCTTCCTTGTCCAACGTCAACAATTTGGCATAAAATATTTATTGGGGGCTCACAATCAGAAAAGATGTCCAAGATGGTATATTTGCATGTGAATCTTCTCTTCCCTTATTAATTCTTTCATGAATTGCATCGTTGACGAATGCTATGTTTGTCAACTTTCAATAAATTTACTACTTATACTTTTCCTTATGTGATGTCATTACTTACCATAAAATTAGCATATGATCTTTTTCATTATTTCCTTTATTTTGATTGAAACATTGAAGTAAAGAAACAAAAAATCAAAATAAACTTTATTATATAACTCTCACTTGATTACATAGATAGATCACGAAACTATCACTCGAAAATAGATCATACTAAACTTTTATTCAACTAAATCATGAAATAACTAAGGATTGAACAAAAAACTGGTGAAGATAATAGAAGTGATGGTGATACGATACCGGGGCATCTCCCCCAAGCTTGGCACAAGCCAAGGGGAGTGCCCATACCCGTGTACTCAAGTCTCCTTCTTTGGTGATGGTGGTGGTGACGATGTGGTAAGCTTGTCCTCCGGCTTCCATGGAAGGGGTTCACCATCGTAAGAGGATGCGTGAGTCTCCTGAGTCCTGAAACTAGCAGCTAAACTCATACCTTTAAATCTTGCTTCATACTCAAAAACTTAATTTTGAAAATCATAGATTTGGCTTTGCAGAAAATTGATTTGCTCGTTGAAGGTGAAGACGATGTCCTTCATCGACCGGCCATCCACCTTGTGATCACGGGTGAATTCCACGATCATGGAGTGATTGGCACTGAGTCCACGCTCTACCATCCCTTGACACTTGAAGATCTCTTGCTCCACCGCCTCAAGCCTGGCCTCCACGCTTCCCGTCCTCTTGGGGCCTTGAACGTCCCGGATGTGAAGCACCCCTCACGCATCTCAATGGCTTGAGGGTGCTTCAACACCTCCGGTAGGTAGGGGTTGATGACCTTCTCGAAGAACTTGTCCTTGGAAGAGCTTGGGGCAGCCATGGCGATCTAGATCTCTTAGAAAAATAGCACAAAACAAGAACAGAGGATTTCTCCGTGATGCGTGGTCAAATCTTCTGGGGGAGTATATAAAGATGTTTTATCTTGGGAAACATGTATACCACGGGAAAACAGAATCGGGAAGGTGCCCAAGGGGCCCACTTCCCAACAGGGCGCGCCAGGTGGGGCAGGCGCGCCCTGGTGCCTAGTGGGCACCTG
Organism: Thinopyrum obtusiflorum; assembly: GCA_036873465.1. Taxonomy (NCBI): domain Eukaryota; kingdom Viridiplantae; phylum Streptophyta; class Magnoliopsida; order Poales; family Poaceae; genus Thinopyrum; species Thinopyrum obtusiflorum. The sequence goes on along the minus strand of JAAAWM010010729.1, from coordinate 37,180 downwards.
GGTTGCCTTCCCGGGTGTTTCTTATTTTATTTTCTAAAATTCCAAAACTGACACAAAATATTTTTGCGGATTTTTCAGAGTCCGTTTACTTACAATATCACGTACCTCTTCCTTTTCAGGGTTTTGGAGTGTTCTGGAAGGTTTCTTTTATGTGTTCCTCCCGTGTCATGGTTTGGATAATGTTAGTTTCAACATTAATAGGTGTACGTGAAATATAGTGCTTAATTCTTTGTCCATTGTCCACCTTCAGATTAGTGCCTTCGGCATTATTGATCTTGATCGCTCCAGAGCGATAAACTTCTTCGATGATATAAGGTCCTTCCCACTTTGAGAGAAGTTTTCCCGCAAAAAATCTAAAACGAGAATTGTACAATACACTGGTACAGTTAGGTGCTATACAAATGGTTTTTAACCCCTTTTCGCGATGGCATTTGGAACCGTAGCCAAGTGAGTGACTGCGATAGGGGGGTCCTTCCCACACGACCCAGAAACCATCGGGGATAGGGAGCCACCTAGACGCTGCATCCTTGCAACTCGTTTGTGCTCGCATTGCCATCGCAGTCGGTATTCTGTGGTGCTACGTTTATGATGCGTGGCCCATCACAAACGGTTCACGATTATAGAACGTGTATGATAAGCAGAGAATCACACAAATTCACTTTTCCCAAACTGTATGCGATAACTAATTAAGAAGATTAGCTAATCATCGTACGAGTGTCAGACAGGATTACAAAACATCAGACCGTCGTAACATCATCGTACACGACAACTATCGCACACGCTATTCTGTGGTGCAACGTTTACGATGCATACCACATCAAAACAGTTCATGGTTGCGAATCGTGTATGATAAGGCAACTATCACAAATGTTTAGTTTGCCCGCACCATTTGTGATATTGTCTGACATCGCACACGCTTTGCAAATAGCAACTGTGTGCATGCTTGCACATGTTTCCTCTCTGTGAATCGTGTCGGATTATGGTGTATATCACAAACATTTGTGTTTTACCAACCGTGTGTGCCGTAACGACCTGGAGAGCGTAATTTCATCGTAATTTAATTGCTGCTATTTCAAATTGTACCGGATTTGAATTTGAATGCATGCTATAGCTTTATTCATATCCATCAGGTTCAAATAACCAATGCATTATTTGATTCATAGGTACATATGTTCAAGAATTACATAAGAACCAAATAAAGAATGATGAACCACAGTTGTATACTTGTACTATTAAAGATGGTAAAGAAAGAGGCGAAATACATTCTGGTTGCTGAACAAGGTGAAGCGGAATGCCCATATTGTGCCCTCCTCCATGCAGAAGGCACGCGCGACTCTAGTCCAACCCCTTGTGATGGCCGACCGCCCATCCTTCACGGTCTTCATGAAAACATCTAGATAATCATCGTGTTCTGGTAGAAATACTTTAACCTTTGCATGCCCACCAATCATGTAGTTTGAGAGGTAATCCTGAGAAAACTGCTTTGGGAACCACTGTAAAGGAAAAAGATTCAGACATTGTCATCTAATACAACTCATTATGGGCAGTAAAAAGAAGGCTGCAGAGTTCTTACTTACCATCCTGCAGTTCGATGTTGTCTTGGATAAAGTGTAAACAAATAGTTTAATTGCCATCTTTTGACCCATTTTACTAACAATCTTTATCAGCTTCCTCACTTGATGCTGGTTCATCGATATCTCATTGGCCCATACGCAGAAAGGGTCGAAGCGCAGATCTTTACCAATGACATATGTACCTAAAAGCACCAAGTTAATATTAGAAGCTAAACATCAATTGCACAATGATGTAGTACAACACTCTTTTATAATATCTTATAACATCCAATATACTCACATATTAGATGAATTAACATCGTATATTATGGGCCGGAAGGAGTTTATTGCATTTTTACAAATTATCGACTGATTAACTGCTGCTGTATCCATGGGTTAGAGTTAGTTTGAGCTAGTTCGGGCTCAAATAGCCCTAAAGTATATCCAAACATGAGGGCTAGTTTGAGCTAGTTGCATCTAACCCACCCAAAAAAATATCCCACCCAAGAGGTGCTAATTGGAGCTAGTTCTCCTAGTGCATTTATTGTCAATCTAACCCTGTCATCCAAACACCTCTTTGGATGGAGTTAGTTCAGGGTTAGTCATGAGCTAGAAACTAACTCCAACCTCTAGCTAAGTTGAGTATCCAAACAGGGCTGTGTTGTTGTTTTTGTTGCTGCTGCTCTTCTACGTATATCTAGACATCATCAGAACATTAAGGTAACACTCTTCCTTGTTGCTATGTAGCCTAGGATTGCATATTTAGACATAAAGTACAGTGCATGTTGCTATGTAGCCTCAGATATATTACATATGGCCCTAGTTAACCTAACGATAAATGGGTTACAGATATATTCAGTTAAAAGTCCGATTCACCGATTAGTCCGTTATCAGCCCCCAGCCTATATTGTACCAGCTACCGATATCCTGAACAGTGAGAATATATAAGCCATGGGATGAAACTAACCTCGATGGAAAACATCAGTCGTTCCCAAAATTGTCCTGTGTAGGTACATCGAGAGGCATGTTAAGCACAATAGGCTAAACATCAACCAAATATATCCATGGCAGACAAAATAATCTCCAAAAGATAGCTTCAGTGTGCAGGTTTAAGCATGCTAGTAAAGCAAAACAAGTGGAAAGGTGTGTTAACTGCAACAGGCCTAACATTTAACAACAAGCAAACATAATCATTCAAACTGGTATTGTGTCAGTCTAAGTACACTGGTTATTGTTAAATAAAAATGGAAAGGCATGTTAACTACAAGATGCAGCAACCAAATGTAGTCATTCATAGTGGTATTGTTGAAACTGGTATTCATGAAATTGAACTGCACAGTTCATACTTGCACATATAGAACATCACGTTGTGAATAACTGGAATAAACAAGGCATACTATGAACAACCCAAGATAGCATTTGAAACTGGACATATGCTAACTACAAATAACCGAACAATCAAAAAACTTTAAAAGAGGCATATGCTAGCTATAACAGGCTTAACAGCAAGCAAATATATGCATTCCTATCGGTATGTTTAAAACTGGATTGATGAAATGTACTGCACAGTAAATAATTGCACATATAGAGCATCACATTGTGAACAACTGAAATAAACAAGGCATACTGCAAACAACCAAATATAGCAATTAAAACTTAACATATTCTCACTACACTACAAAAGGGACTCGACAAAACAAATCATGGGTTCCCCCCTGTGAAGAGGCACGGCAAAACAAATCTTGGGTTTCCTCACTTGTCATAGATGGGCTCGTTCCCGTGGGAAGATCACGGACCCTGGATGCGCTCCATGTTGTCGCAGATGGGCTCCTTCCCCTTGGAAGAGCACAGCTGTAGGGTGCCCTCCCTGATGTCGCAGACGGGCTCTTTCCCCTTGGAGGAGCAGATGGACTCTTTCCCCTTGGTAGAGCCGGAGAGGGTGCCCTCCTCGTGTCACCGTCGATGAGGTCTAACTTGGAAGCTGTGGATCCCAAGCTAGCGTCGCAGAACGTGTCCTTCAGAAATGACAAAAGGGGCTTGATGGCAATGTAGGATGGCAAATTCTTGACAGCGAGCCAGAGGAGATCAGCGGCGGGGCCATGGATGAGATCGACGGCGGTTGAACCTGAGGGGTTGGGGGTGGGCCACTTAACCTGTGACATAGCCCACGTCAGGCCATCACTGTCGATGACCTCAATATCGTAGCCGGGGTCCACGACATACCCGCATACTCTAGCCCCCTGATTGAGTGCCTGCAGCCAGTAATGGTCATCAGCTTCCTCGGCGATGTCGGGCGAAGAGACCGCGATACACCTATTTTGGGCCAGTCGCTCCTCGAGCTCCATGGGAAGCGTGGCCAGGCTTAGGCTGCAATGCTCTAGAGTGGGGGATGGGGATGGGGATGGGGATCTGTGGGAAAGGCGGCGTTTGGCAGGCGTCATCTAAGAAACTCAGGGCGGCCTAGGTATGGAGATCGGTGGGTAAGCTGCATGAGCAAACCGGTAGATGTTGACAATGGAGGCCTTGTGGCGGCGGCGACGGAGACCTTGCTAGGGTTTCGAGCGAGGGAGGGGGGTGTGTGTGTGTGGAGGGGGTGTGTTTGAGGAAATGATGCGGCTACTGAAAATTTTACTACGCGAGAGTCAAACACGGGAGTGAAATGCCGGGGCTATTGAAAATTTGGATGATGGTCCATCACACACGGTCCGGAAATAACAATTGTGTGTTATGAAACCAAAAAACCCTCGAGGCGGGCAGATATTTTCGAGGGATGCAGGCGGGAGCGGAAACAAGAAACATCACACATGGTCGAAACATAATAACCGTGTGTTATCAAACAGAAAAAAGCTGCAGGCGGGTAGATATTTTTGAGAGGGGAAACCTCGTGGAGCCCAATGTACTGTGCGGATGTGCGTGACAGGGGCACCAGCGTGGCACATGGTTAGTGTGAGTGAACCGTGTGTGTTGCGTCATCCGACTTGTCTAATGTTCATAAATTTGGCAAAAAATGACGCGGGAGAGGGTCAGAACACGAACACACTTGCATGTGGACCAAATATATGTATGAAAAGGGTGGTTTGATGTTCAAATACCAAATGTAACTTCGATGTGGCACCTATATCGCAAAGCACATGGTATTGCTTGCCCCCCCTCATGTCGGCAGGAAGGGAATCCTAAGCTATGAATGCATGCCCCCCCACGGAGGTTCACCTAGCAAAGTGCAAAGTAGCAGTCCCCCCCCCACACACCCACTTTCAGTCGGCGGGCCAAAGAGGCATCTCACCAAGATGGATCGTAAAACGGACCAAGAATAATCCACCTTGGTCGTACAACCTCTCTCTTGTCGTTGGTCAAAGTGATGGCCGTCCATGCGACCCCGGAGATGGGCTAGCTCGCCAATAATCACGCAAGTAGCTAGTCCCCGAAGACAACCACTGCCTGCGTGTGGCCCAAACATATGTATGGAGAGGTGTGTTTGAATGCACAATGGAACAACTTTGATGTGGCACCGTGCTTTCGAACCAGAAATCCCCACACTGAGTGAGGGTTAGTTGACGATGCATATGTATGTCACACCACACTTCAAGCCGATGACGAGGATTCATGCATGCATGCGTGCATAGTATGCGCTCAAACTTAATTAGGTCTGAATCTCACCATGACCTATACTACGATAACACGAACCAAAGGAAGAATCTGCCATGGTAACCTATCTTGTTGTCGGTCAAGGTGATCATGGATGTCCACGCGGGCCCACTAATATATAGGCTTGTCACCGATAACCACGCGAGGAAGTGTACCGTTCGAACACAACCACTACATGCATATGTATGGAGGTGATGCGTGCATGCATGTTTGAATACCATTTCACAACATTGATGTGGCGCGTGCGCTGAAAATCGTACAGTCCCCACATAGAGCGAGATCGGTTCATGACGTGTCATGGTACTAGCTAGTTTGACTCGATAGGAGGGATTCATGCGTACACATGCACGTCTGTGCTCAAACTGTATCATGATATCCCAGAGCATGACCTATATATATATACCATATTACAAACAAACAAAATAATCCCCTCCTAAGTCAAGTTAACCTCTCTCGTTGTCAGGCAAAGTAGTGATGGACCAAGCGGGCCCACAGATGGAAAGCATCGATATCGTTGATAACCGCTTAAGTGGGTGCGAGAGGACAATCACCATCGCTTTGCATGTGGGCCAAACATATGTTGAATACCCAAAATGCACAACTTTGATGTGGCACATGCCTCGAAAACCGGAAAGTCCCCACACAGAGCGAGGTTCATGAAGCGTACTACATATGATGGTCCCTTTCCCCCTCTTCGACGCATACTATATGCTCCTACCATAATACAACCCAAAAAGAATCCTCCTTGATGGTGAAATTAATTAACCTATCCCGATGTAGGTCAAAGTGATGCATGCATCGATGATGGCCTCGTGGGCCCACAGATGGAAGCGTCACACGTGAGTGTCCTAGGATAACCACTGCATGCATGCATGTGGCCCAAAGAGGTGTTGTGTGATGTTTGAATAGCCAATTTCATAACTTTGATGTGGCACGTGCCTCGGAAACCCAAAAGTCCCGACACTGAGTGAGGTGTACTTGTTCACGGACGCGTACGTATAGTATATATGCTAGTCCCCTCCCACCTCTTCGACGCGTACTATATACTGACACAAACAAAAAAGATTCTACCTTGCTGGTCAAATTAACCTCTCTGTCGGCTGTTCATCAAAGTGATGGACGGCGACCTCGCGGGCCCACAGAAAGCATCACACATGAGTATCGAGTGTCGTGTAGGACAACCATCGACTGCATGTGGCCAAAACATGTATGTATGAAAGGGTTGTGTAATGTTTTAAATAACGAATTCACGACTCTGATGTGGCACCTGCCTCACAAAACGGCCAACCCACACGGTGGCTCACGAGTTTTCATCCACTCCAACCTCTTGTGAAGAAGGCTTCATTTTTCTAGATTGTAATCAAATGCCCATGTTAATCATGTCGGATCGAAGATGGCATGTTAGTGCATTTTACAAATCTTGTAAACCAAATAGGCCTGTAGTAGTGTTCAAAACTACATGTAGGCACTAACACGTTTTCTTCTTTTGCAGATAAGATTAGGCCCGATGGTGGATAATGTGATACAATATAACAATCACATCAAATGCCTAGATCTGCATCTCCCAGAAATTACTTTGAACTCCTACCGAGGGACCTTACCGGAGATTATATTCTCCAGGTTCTTTGTTGTCAAAGCAAGGGTGCTGAAGGTAATGAGGTTTGCCCTACATTTATTTCGCAAAAATGAATGGTTTGTTGATCAGCGCCGGCGGCTGCGGCAGAATGGAATAGGCTCCAAAAATGCTGAATTTCATTTTGGAACTTCAGATGACAGAGTAATTGGAAGTCATCATGTCAACCCCATACATGACTTCTCAGTGGCTGACCCCTTTGCAAAAATTATGAGGTTTCAAAACCAGACTTACAAGTGGTAATATTAGTTTGAACCTCTCTGATATCCATGTTCAGCGGATCAGCACAAGCGTTTGCAGCTGATGAGCTGAATTCCATTTCTAATATCAGTTTGAACCTTGTAATCTTTGAATTTGAGCCATATAACTCTGGAATTTGAACCTTGTAATATTTTGAGCTTTTGTGGTACAATCGTTGAAATGGCATCGTATGAGACTCGTGTATTGGTAGCACTATTTTGACCTTAATATGCAATGGACTTAGATTTTATTAACCATTCTCGAATCTGTTTACCTTGTCGATCTCATAGCACACGATTTGTATAGCTAACTCGATTGCGATCTTCGACATTATTGCACACAGTTGGTTTCTTCAACCATGTGCCCTGTAGAGCGCAGAATTAATTATCGCACTCGAGTGTCCATCATCACCCTTCTGTGTAACTTTGACCTCATCACCCACGGGTAAACTTATGACCGAAGTCATTCCACACACTTAGTTTTTACAAGGCTTTTTGCCAATAAACGCCCATGATTTGTCCCTCTTCTTGCTGATGCGTGGCCAAACTAGCCGGGCGGGAAGCTGGCACGGTAAACTACGTGGTAGCATGGGAACAGGCTCACCGATGATACATTTGGCGCCTCTTCGAGCCCCATGCGTGGTCAAACGAAACGCGTGCTGTGCGGTGTTGTCCAGCGTGCACTGGAATCCTCCGCTATGAACGCGGTGACAAGACATGATGATTATAGGACAGTCGGCCCCCATTTATTATAGCGGCCATTCAACCCTTGTGTCTCTTCAACCTTTCGATCGCGCCCCACCATTGCAAGAAGCACACCCACAACGACAAATTCTTAGAGGGTATCCTGCATGGCTCCAATGGTGCTCCGTGCGGCTGCCGACGACGAGCAGCAGTTCACCATGCATGCCGTGGTGGACACCCACAGAAGGTTCATGGAGCTCTCGGTGGTGTACACCAACAACCCGGTCTGGGTGGAGCACTCCATCCACATCATGGAGCTGTTGCTTGCCGAGGAGAAGTACAAGGTGGTCGGGTTCGACCTCGAGTACACCCGCGCTCGTGCCAGGTCTCGTCCCAAGGTCGCCGTTGCCCAGATGTGTGTGCGGAACCACGTCCTCGTCTACCACTACTGCCTGGCCACAAGGCCTTGCGAGCGTTTCGCCAGGTTTGTCAACAGCCCCCACTACATGTTCGCCACGGTGGACATCGCCAACGATGTAAAGGTGCTCAAGAATTCGGGCATCGCCTGCCAGAATCTTGTCAACATCCAGGGCCAATACAAGATCTGGGGCAGCAACGAGCATGAGAAGGACTCACGGGTTCACCTCGCTGAGGCCATCATTGACCCCTACTACAGAGACATGAAGGATTCCTGCAACAAGGACAAGCATGCCTGGCACTCAGCCTGGATGGAGAAACTCGATAAAGCTCACATCGTGTACACGGCCAAGGAGGCGTACACGAGCTACGAGATGTACAGGCGGATCGTTGACATGAGGAAGTGCCTCCTTCCCCAAAACGGCCAGGGATCCAGCTGGAAGCCGAGCAATGGCAAGCGTCGTCGCAACAATAAGTAGATGATTAGATCCTCGTTTCTCCTAGTTTAGTATGCATGTAATTGCTTACTTTGGTGTGTGGAAATATTATGTGTGTAGTCACTTGTGTAATTGTATGCTTAATTTGATTTTGCAATGCTATCTTTTTAAGTATATATGTTGATGCTCTGTAGACAGAGCAAATCACATCGCACACGGACTAAACAATGGAACCTGTCGGTGATGATTTCATCAATCACTGACAATTGTATACCAGCAATCGTTTGCTCACAACACACACGGCTTGTTAACAAGAATCGTCTGTGTTGTTATCGGTCTTCCCACACATTTCCAATTACAGACCTGTTTGCCGCGTATCACACACATCTTGTTAAGTTGAACCATTTATGTTCTCTTGGCTCAACGCAAACAGTTCATCCGAGTGAACTGTATGCCGTATATCGCACACACCTTCATCTGGCTACCCGTTTCTGTTGTTCCGCCTCATCACAAATAGTTTATCCGAGTGAACTGTATGCCGTATATCGCACACGCCTTCGTCTGGCTGCCCATTTCTTTTGTTCTGCCTCATCGCAAACAGTTCATTGAACTGAACCGTACGCCCCTCATCGCACACACAACTAAAATCTGAACCGTGTTTGATGTATCCTTCATCGCAAACATTTTGCATCTTTTTCTATGGTTATTTTACATCACCGTTTGCGATTAATGCATCGCACATAGTTTCGTCAAAGGGTCTCTGATCGTAGTGTCGCGTTAGCAGCATCCTGCAGTAGTGATAGAACATATTCACCAACTTTGAATTCCCGCTTTTGGATTCTTTTGTCATGCCATCTCTTGACTTTTCATTGAATAGTTTGGCATTTTCATAGGCTTGAGTTCTCCATTCATCTAGTGAGCTAATATCAAACAACCTCTTTTCACCGACAAGTTTGAAGTCATAATTGCGTTCTTTAATTGTCCAATATGCTTTATGTTCTAACTCAAGAGGCAAGTGACAAGCTTTTCCATAATCCATATTGTATGGAGACATACCCATAGGATTTTTATAAGCTGTTCTATAGGCCCAAAGTGCATCATCAAGTTTCTTATACCAATTCTTCCGGGACCTATTGACAGTTTTTTGTAATGTTAATTTTATTTCTCTATTGCTAAATTCAACTTGACCACTAGATTGAGGATGATAGGGTGATGCAATTCTATGGTTGACATCATATTTAGCATGCAATTTACGGAAAGCACCATGAATAAAATGTGAACCACCATCTGTCATTAAATATCTAGGGACTCCAAACCTCGGGAAGATAATTTCTTTAAGCATTTTAATGCAGGTGTTATGATCAGCACTACTAGTTGGAATAGCTTCTACCCACTTGGTGACATAATCAACAGCAACCAAAATATATGTATACCCATTAGAGGAAGGAAAAGGTCCCATATAATAAAAGCCCCAAACATCAAATGGTTCAATAATAAGTGAATAATTCATAGGCATTTCCTAATGTCTACCAATATTACCAATTCTTTGACATTCATCACAAGATAAGACAAATTTATGGGCATCTTTGAAAAGAGTAGGCCAATAAAAACCAGATTGTAATACCTTGTGTGCGGTTCTATCTCCTGCATGATGCCCTCCGTAGGCTTCAGCATGAAATTTTCGTAGGATTTGTTTGTGTTCATGCTCAGGTATACAACGTCTAATAATACCATCTACTCCCCCTTTATATAGATGTGGGTCATCCCAAAAGTAATGTCTTAAATCATAAAAGAACTTTTTCTTTTGTTGGTATGTGAAACTAGGTGGTATAAATTTAGCAACAATATAATTAGCATAATGAGCATTCCAAGGAGCATTATGAGAAGCATTTATGATAGCTAGTTGTTCATCACAGAAGCTATCATCAACCCCCCCCCCCCCCCCCCCCCCCCCCCCCCCCCCCCCCCCCCCCCCCCCCCCCCCCCCCCCCCCCCCCCCCCCCCCCCCCCCCCCCCCCCCCCCCCCCCCCCCCCCCCCCCCCCCCCCCCCCCCCCCCCCCCCCCCCCCCCCCCCCCCCCCCCCCCCCCCCCCCCCCCCCCCCCCCCCCCCCCCCCCCCCCCCCCCCCCCCCCCCCCCCCCCCCCCCCCCCCCCCCCCCCCCCCCCCCCCCCCCCCCCCCCCCCCCCCCCCCCCCCCCCCCCCCCCCCCCCCCCCCCCCCCCCCCCCCCCCCCCCCCCCCCCCCCCCCCCCCCCCCCCCCCCCCCCCCCCCCCCCCCCCCCCCCCCCCCCCCCCCCCCCCCCCCCCCCCCCCCCCCCCCCCCCCCCCCCCCCCCCCCCCCCCCCCCCCCCCCCCCCCCCCCCCCCCCCCCCCCCCCCCCCCCCCCCCCCCCCCCCCCCCCCCCCCCCCCCCCCCCCCCCCCCCCCCCCCCCCCCCCCCCCCCCCCCCCCCCCCCCCCCCCCCCCCCCCCCCCCCCCCCCCCCCCCCCCCCCCCCCCCCCCCCCCCCCCCCCCCCCCCCCCCCCCCCCCCCCCCCCCCCCCCCCCCCCCCCCCCCCCCAATTGGTTCGGAGATTTTGTCCAAAGAAAATTGACTGCAGCAAATGGAAGTCGAAGACAAAGTGAAGACGTAGTATTCATTTCGTTGTTCTTGTTTCATTCATTTGAGTCATAGGACCTCCATACTATTAAGAGGGGTATAGGTTCTCGAAGCTTAGATCCGCTGTGATGCTTAGCCCAAAACCTATGCAAGACTGAGAAATCTCTTTGTGTTTCGAATGATTACCTGCCAGCAGTAGATGTTGTTCTTCATGCTACAGTAGATATCTTTTGAACTAAGGAGTTAGCATAACTTGCTTCGCAAGGAATGTTACTGTTGTGCTCAATTTCCGACCGTTGGACTCGTGTCGTTCGGCTATTGGCTGCTCCACATGTCCAATTTGGTCTTTTTCCCTTCAGGGAAGGCTGCAGCTATATATAGCCACCCCGCTCCAATGTTGCCCTTTGGCTGCTCCGCTTAAGATTTCTGAGAAGATTGATTGAGCATCCCCTCTCTAAGTGATTAGTTTAAGATCCACCGAGAGAAAAATCAAGAGCCAAAACTTAGACAGTGGTTGAGCATCACAGTAGTTCTGAGTTGAGAGTTCTTGTACCTATTACTCTTGAGAGCTGCGCACTCTCTAGATGGATAGGTGTCGGCTCGAGTGTTGAACAGTCATTGTCTTCAGCGAGCAAGATCTTCAGCAACCAAGAGTCATTGTGGTTCGCGAAGAGGTCTGTCGAAGGTTTGGAGATCGCTGACAAGTATCTACCACGAGTGAAATCAATTGGAGTCTGATCAGCTCCAAGTTGAAGCAGAATAGGGCAAAGAGAGTTTATCTTCTGTGATCACAACCCCTCCAACCAGATGTAGTCCTTTGGCAAAAGGGCGAACAGGTCTACCAAATCCATCTGTTGACATCGAGCACGTCTGGTTCACTTTATCTTACTACATTACCTTCAGCAGTTTACTCTTGTGCTCTGTGATGATAGTTTATTTGATCAATCATTGGCTGTTGCATATCGTTCGTTTCTGTCATCTCTGTCATCCCTTCTGTTAATGTACCATATGTTAATGTTTGTTGCTCACTTTGTCGCATTCTCATCATTCAGTTTAGTTAGCCCAGTCGTATAATTTTCTCTTCGCACTTATCATATTAAGACTAGCGTAATTTCCCTCTGTTGCTTTCATACACCTTGTCATTGATCTTTCTCGTGCTTTTCCTTCGTAGTTCATACCTTGTTTTCCCTGATGCTTTTGCATTTGTTCGCATGTTGCATTACCATCATTATTGTCAAACCTGTGATATCCTATGCTCGAACTATTATTGCTTCCTACCTTGATAGATATGTTCCTCAATGACGTGTTTGATTAAGTTCATTTCTACCAAACCTTATTTCGCTTCTATGTTTGGGATCAGCTCATAACATTCTCAAGAATTTTTGAATCTCCCAATCACCCCCCTCTGGTCGATATACTCTCGGTCCTAACAATTGGTCTCAGAGCAGGTTCTCCCTGCCTCTGTTTGTTAAAGGTCTAACAACCTTGGAGTTTTGAGTATGTCGCATGCAGGTAGATCCTCACACTCTGAAAGGATTCCTATCTTTGATGGAAATGACTATGTCTACTGGAAGGAGAGAATGAGAATCAGACTTCAAGCCATCAACATAGAACTTTGGCAGATTGTGGAAAATGGATACACCATTCAGCACCCTGATGCTCCAAATTTTGATGACGAAGCTGTATTGCGGTTGAATGCACAAGCAAAAGATATTATCTGTGGTAGTATCTCGAAAGACATTTTCATTTGGTTCCGAAAGCTTGACACTGTAAAGCAACTCTGGGATGCCATCAAAAATGCTCATGAAGAATTCATTACCATAACAGATCCTCACACTGAAATGCTTCGTGCCATGTTTGCTGGTTTCAAAAGTCTTCGTAAGGAAAGTGCTATGGAACTCACTGATCGGTTAACCAATATTGTTGAAAGACTTCATCAACGAGGAGTAACAGATATCACCGATACAGATGTGGTCAGCAAGCTACTGAGTGCTCTTGATGCAACCTTCAATCCAATCATAGCTGAAATCAAGCAAAGGCCATACTATGAAGAACTTCACTACGTCGAGGTCATGACGATGTTGTCTTTTCATGAAGAAAAGATGGAACTTGAAAAGGGATATCAAGAATCTTCTTCGGAAAGTGAAGGGAAAATTCTTTCACACTATGGCAGTTCACAAGCAGAAGATGTCGAGAATCAACACAGTATCACAAGGGAACTAGCAATGCTCATAGAAAGGCTAAGTGATCTCAGAAGACAGAATTTGTGTCTCACAAATGATGATGAATTTGACTTGCCCGAATCTTCAAGAAAGTTACCTCTGAAAGAAATAAAGTGCTTCAAGTGCAAACAATTCGGTCACCTCATAGCAAACTGTCCTTGCTGGGATAGAAAACCTAGCAACAGATGGATGTATCTTCACTGCAATGGATTCACTCGAATGGATCGTCACACTAAGCTCTCGAAGAAAAATGAATCTTCCTCATCCTCTTCGATGAGACCAGTCACTGACGTGCAAGACAGAGCAACCATCGAATCTAATATGAAGAGAATATCACAGCTCAACAGAGTATGTGCTGAAAGGAATATGAAATCTGAAGATGAGACATCCGAATCAGATTCAGAAGATGAAGAGCTTCACAGAAGGTTAGGAAGAAGCAATTCTTTCATTTCTTATGAATCATCTAAGAAATCACTCGAATCAGACACTGATGACAATGCATCAAGTGATGATGAACCAATCGCATTCTGTCTCATGGCAAAGACCTCTAAGGATCAGGTATCAGCAAAACATCGAAAATCTATGACTAAATATTCTCCTGAATATGTTGCCTATGCTAAACTGATTAATATTGCAAAATCTCAACAAGATGAGCTTGACAAACTTGAGAAGAATCTTAGGAAAGCCGAACGATTACTGGTCGAAGAGATGGAGAAGAATCAAAAGTTGATCGAAGAGCATGATGCTTTTTCTTCAACTATTGATGATCTTTCCAAACGATATGATTCCCTTAGAGTCGACTACGAGAATTTATCAGATGAACTCCTTAACAGGAATCAAGAACTCGAGTCATTGAAAGAGTCTCATAACGTGCTAGCGAAAGAAAAAGTTTCTCTCTTCGCCGAGCAATCTAAACGACTTCCTGATGATTTTATGCCTCCTTGCTCACAATGCCTAGAACGTAGCAATGCCGAGTCAAATGCTAACATATCTAATGCTGTCATCGAGAATATTGTAACAACTACGAATGATATTTCTAACCCCTCTTCCGAGGAATTTGTTGATATCTCTGATGAAAATTGCAGGTTAAAGAACTTGCTTGAGACAAGAATGCTAAAAAGCCTCAAAGGGCATCAAACTCTCTGTGATATGCTCAAGAAGTCAATACTGCACAAAAAACCCCGAAAGGAAGGATTGGGTTTTGAAAGAAAACTCAATGTTGATGGAACCTACTGGACTCCCGAGCAATATTCTCGAACGAGTTGGGTTCTTGCTAAAAGTAAAACTCTCGGACCTGCAATTCTGTCTGGATATGACACTCCCATTTCTGTTGTTTCTGACGAGTCTGATGACTCAAACTACAAATTCTTCAAACAACAGAATGGTAAGGTTTTTGCTCGGTATGTTGGGACTAATTGTAGGTCTGCTTCACCCAAGAAGCAAATCTGGGTGAAAAGTGCATCATTGAAAATTTATCTGTCACTGCTAACTTGAATATGCAGAGTGATTCTCTTCAAGGAAATGATTATCATTCACAGACTGGCGCTGGATATCGGTCAAACCTTCGACAGAAGGAGTACATGCGTACCTCCTCAAATCATTATGCTCATGTCTCTGGAAGCAATTTCAATGCATATTCATATGATTACTCTCGGAATGCACAGGCAAACTACAGAACTCATCGAAGGAATGTCCCTGCTTAGTCAAGACAAATGAGTTTCTCGCTGCCCACGCAAGTGCGGGTTGCGAAAAAGAACTAACCCTTCTTGCAGGAACTCTCTCAAGGATTTTACTCGCTTATTCTTAGCCTTGAGATCTATATTATTGGTGCTCGTTCTTTGTGATTATTTGCTCTCTTTCATGTGTTTGTCTTTGTTTCTCCGTGTTTGAGTTTCGTCTCTTGAACAACTCACTCATAGCTCTGTGCTTTTGTGTTTTCTCTCTTCTGGCTGAGTGTTTTGTTTCGGATCATTTTATCGATCTATTCTTTCTCATCCAAATCTGTGATGTCCGTCATAAGCATGCAATTTGATCTGAAGAAAATTTCTATCCGACGTCCTTGGTCGCGAAAGAAATCAACTTCGAACTTTTAATCACTTTTGGCGTTAGCCCTTTCTTCGAACCTTTTGGTCTCCCACTCTCTTCCCGAGTTTCCTGCAGAAAATGGTTGCCACGTACCCACAATCCCCATGATCATGATCGTGTCCGTCGAATGCGGAACATCCCACAACTGAGGGTCATAGATTTCAGAGAGGAGGTTCAGCTCGCCAGCTATACCTCACCATGTCTTCTTCCTCCCAGTTTGTCAAACCCTCCTCCACCTCCACCCGAGCACTTGCTCGAAGCAACTCCGGTGAGGAGCCTTGCCGTGCAATTTCGGTGAAACTTCGTCGCGGTTGATCACGCCAGTGCGGTAACTCTTCCTCCTGCATTGCCGTAGCTGATCCCAGTTGCCAAGTTAGGGCGCTTGGATCCAGAACTGCTCCTGTCCATAACTATGTTCTTAGGGCAGTTCTTACCGATGCTATTTTTCATGATTTATTTCACTGTGCTAGATCTTTAGGAATCACTAGGATTTGACTGGTACAGTTTTTAGATCTTCCTTGTACTTGTTCTCTTCGACCTAGGGTTCATGTGTCCTTATCCGAAATATTAGATAGTCTTTAATCAGCCTTGAACATCCTATGGCTAGTTTAAAATCTATCGAGGATATCTTCTCTAAGACTACCATGAATTCCTATGTTTCTTCCAAAAACATTCATTTTTGTTCAAAATATCTTTTGCGCATGTTTACGACCCTACCCTATTTTCCCTCGTATCTATTCTTCTCACTGGTTGGTCATGGCATAGAGTTCAAAAGAGTATTCAGATTCTGAAGGAGTATTGCCTCAGTTTCCACCAAGGTCTGATCGAATGAGATTAACAGGAGGAGGAAAATCTTCAAAGCCTCCCAAAGCACCGAAAAAGAATCATGAGACTGAAACCGAAGAAGAAAATGAGGAGATTCCCTCTGCTCATAGTCAGCCCGAAGATGATTTGGTCACACACGCCCTAACCATCTTCTTCGATGGTAATCCTAAAATGGGTGGTCATGGCAGGGAAAAGAATACCACGACTAAAATGTCTGATCTAGATAGTTACAGAACTCCATCAGAGGTTGAATCAACTACTGAACGCAACAATAGGCTTCAAAGGATTCGCCGCCACTGGGCAAGAAAATGGTACAATTATGAAAATGTTTGTAAGAAGTACCAGATTATGTTTGCCTTCACACCACTATGGAATGACTGCATTGCTGAAAACTACATTGGCCCCGATGATGAAAAAGTCATACCACCACAGCCTTCTAATGCTCATCCCGACTCCCTCAAAACCATCACTGATTTTCCCGAGGAAGCGGCTAAGAGGGCGAAGGTCAAAGCCAAGTGTGATGCTAGGGAAGCAAAGAAAAACCAAGTTGAAGCGAAAAATGTCGCGCTGACTCAGCAAGACGTCCAGAAGACGATGGCTCATGCTTCTGCCTCCAAGGGAAGCAAGTCCGAGAAATCTGTTTCCCCTCATGCTCCCCGAAAGAAAACCATCATCGGGAAATCAAAGAAGGCCATTTCTAACTCATCTGATGAGTCATCCAGTGAAGATGCTCTTGATGAAATTCCAATGTATGACCAACGTGCCATTCTCAACAAGCCATCCAAGAGCCCCTCACCAGTGAAAGTTTTACCCTCTCCAAGGAGATCACCAAGGCGTGCACCCATTTCCCTCGCTGACAAACCTTCGGGTTCTGCAGCTCCAAGTTCTTTGACTAACCCCGCAGCAAAGAGAAAGCTGCAGTTTGAAGGAAAAGTTGATGCATCTGCTAAGAAGGCCAGACCCAATGTTCCTACTTCCATAGAGGAACAGAAGTATGATTTCAATCTCATGATCGATGTGATTGACAGTGCTGCATATGATGCAAAATCTGATGATATAAGTAGTCCGGGACTACCTGATGATGTTACCAAATTGGTAACGAAGCATTTCATTCAGCTGAGAAAAATCTCCAAGAAGCTGAATCAAGCTATCAAAGACAAGCAAGCTGTCGAGCAAATGAGGAGAGAGGCCAACTCTGAATCCGAAAGAAATCACTTGAACAAAGAGATTGTTGAACTCACCAAGGCTCTCAGTCTCATGCGGAATGAGAAAATTGATTGGCACTTGCGGTTGCACATGGAAGTATCTCAGTTGTGTGACAGAAGAAACAAGGAGATTGACCGTAAGGCAGATCTTGCTCGAAGAAGAATTCAAGAAGAAAAACGTCAGAAGGCCAGAGCCCCCCCCCCCCCCCCCCCCCCCCCCCCCCCCCCCCCCCCCCCCCCCCCCCCCCCCCCCCCCCCCCCCCCCCCCCCCCCCCCCCCCCCCCCCCCCCCCCCCCCCCCCCCCCCCCCCCCCCCCCCCCCCCCCCCCCCCCCCCCCCCCCCCCCCCCCCCCCCCCCCCCCCCCCCCCCCCCCCCCCCCCCCCCCCCCCCCCCCCCCCCCCCCCCCCCCCCCCCCCCCCCCCCCCCCCCCCCCCCCCCCCCCCCCCCCCCCCCCCCCCCCCCCCCCCCCCCCCCCCCCCCCCCCCCCCCCCCCCCCCCCCCCCCCCCCCCCCCCCCCCCCCCCCCCCCCCCCCCCCCCCCCCCCCCCCCCCCCCCCCCCCCCCCCCCCCCCCCCCCCCCCCCCCCCCCCCCCCCCCCCCCCCCCCCCCCCCCCCCCCCCCCCCCCCCCCCCCCCCCCCCCCCCCCCCCCCCCCCCCCCCCCCCCCCCCCCCCCCCCCCCCCCCCCCCCCCCCCCCCCCCCCCCCCCCCCCCCCCCCCCCCCCCCCCCCCCCCCCCCCCCCCCCCCCCCCCCCCCCCCCCCCCCCCCCCCCCCCCCCCCCCCCCCCCCCCCCCCCCCCCCCCCCCCCCCCCCCCCCCCCCCCCCCCCCCCCCCCCCCCCCCCCCCCCCCCCCCCCCCCCCCCCCCCCCCCCCCCCCCCCCCCCCCCCCCCCCCCCCCCCCCCCCCCCCCCCCCCCCCCCCCCCCCCCCCCCCCCCCCCCCCCCCCCCCCCCCCCCCCCCCCCCCCCCCCCCCCCCCCCCCCCCCCCCCCCCCCCCCCCCCCCCCCCCCCCCCCCCCCCCCCCCCCCCCCCCCCCCCCCCCCCCCCCCCCCCCCCCCCCCCCCCCCCCCCCCCCCCCCCCCCCCCCCCCCCCCCCCCCCCCCCCCCCCCCCCCCCCCCCCCCCCCCCCCCCCCCCCCCCCCCCCCCCCCCCCCCCCCCCCCCCCCCCCCCCCCCCCCCCCCCCCCCCCCCCCCCCCCCCCCCCCCCCCCCCCCCCCCCCCCCCCCCCCCCCCCCCCCCCCCCCCCCCCCCCCCCCCCCCCCCCCCCCCCCCCCCCCCCCCCCCCCCCCCCCCCCCCCCCCCCCCCCCCCCCCCCCCCCCCCCCCCCCCCCCCCCCCCCCCCCCCCCCCCCCCCCCCCCCCCCCCCCCCCCCCCCCCCCCCCCCCCCCCCCCCCCCCCCCCCCCCCCCCCCCCCCCCCCCCCCCCCCCCCCCCCCCCCCCCCCCCCCCCCCCCCCCCCCCCCCCCCCCCCCCCCCCCCCCCCCCCCCCCCCCCCCCCCCCCCCCCCCCCCCCCCCCCCCCCCCCCCCCCCCCCCCCCCCCCCCCCCCCCCCCCCCCCCCCCCCCCCCCCCCCCCCCCCCCCCCCCCCCCCCCCCCCCCCCCCCCCCCCCCCCCCCCCCCCCCCCCCCCCCCCCCCCCCCCCCCCCCCCCCCCCCCCCCCCCCCCCCCCCCCCCCCCCCCCCCCCCCCCCCCCCCCCCCCCCCCCCCCCCCCCCCCCCCCCCCCCCCCCCCCCCCCCCCCCCCCCCCCCCCCCCCCCCCCCCCCCCCCCCCCCCCCCCCCCCCCCCCCCCCCCCCCCCCCCCCCCCCCCCCCCCCCCCCCCCCCCCCCCCCCCCCCCCCCCCCCCCCCCCCCCCCCCCCCCCCCCCCCCCCCCCCCCCCCCCCCCCCCCCCCCCCCCCCCCCCCCCCCCCCCCCCCCCCCCCCCCCCCCCCCCCCCCCCCCCCCCCCCCCCCCCCCCCCCCCCCCCCCCCCCCCCCCCCCCCCCCCCCCCCCCCCCCCCCCCCCCCCCCCCCCCCCCCCCCCCCCCCCCCCCCCCCCCCCCCCCCCCCCCCCCCCCCCCCCCCCCCCCCCCCCCCCCCCCCCCCCCCCCCCCCCCCCCCCCCCCCCCCCCCCCCCCCCCCCCCCCCCCCCCCCCCCCCCCCCCCCCCCCCCCCCCCCCCCCCCCCCCCCCCCCCCCCCCCCCCCCCCCCCCCCCCCCCCCCCCCCCCCCCCCCCCCCCCCCCCCCCCCCCCCCCCCCCCCCCCCCCCCCCCCCCCCCCCCCCCCCCCCCCCCCCCCCCCCCCCCCCCCCCCCCCCCCCCCCCCCCCCCCCCCCCCCCCCCCCCCCCCCCCCCCCCCCCCCCCCCCCCCCCCCCCCCCCCCCCCCCCCCCCCCCCCCCCCCCCCCCCCCCCCCCCCCCCCCCCCCCCCCCCCCCCCCCCCCCCCCCCCCCCTCAAAGGCTGTGTGTGATAGGAAATACCTCAGACACTGTTGAGTGCATTAAAAGAGACCACGAATGAGATCATATGTCAATATCACTCATACGAGGATTCAGCTCGCTACCTTACGATTTATCTCCTATGCATTCTCCAAATGATGCATACCTTCAGGGGGAGCGTGTTTCATATTTGTAATTATCTCTCGTCTTTCGTTATTCTTTGCAAATCCATTTCATTCTGTTATCTATCTTTCGATGTGTTCTGTTTTGTCAACAATCATCCAAAAAGGGGGAGATTGTTGGTGCAATATTTGCCCTCTTGTGTTTTGGAGATTGTTGACAGAAATAGGCATGGACTAATTTGTTTGCTAGTGCACATAGAGAGAAATAGTCCATGCAGAACCGAAGAGAATGTTGTCTTCGGTGTCAAGTTCGAGGAACTTCACCGAAGAATATCTGCTTTGCAGAGAAGAATGAGCTACATCTGTTGAAAACATGTAGGCGAGAATATTGATGTGAAGGAGTTAACCCCTTGAGAATTTATTGCTAATGTGAAGCAATTGGTTTGGAGATTCTGTCCGAAGAAAATTGACTGCAGCGAATGGAAGTCGAAGACAAAGTGAAGATGTAGTATTGATTTCGTTCTTCTTCTTCCATTCATTTGAGTCAAAGGACCTACATACTATTAGGAGGGGTATAGGTTCTCAAAGCTTAGATCTGCTGTGATGCTTAGCCCAAAACCTATGCAAGATTGAGAGAAATCTCTTTGTGTTTCGAATGATTACCTGCCAGCAGTAGACGTTGTTCTTCATGCTGCAGGGGATATCTTTCGAACTGAGGAGTTAGCATTACTTGCTCCGCAAGGAATGTTACCGTTATGCTCAATTTCCGACCGTTAGACTCGTGTCGTTCAGCTATTGGCTGCTCCACATGTTTAATTTGGTCTTTTTCCCTTCAGGGAAGGCTGCGGCTATATATAGCCACCACGCTCCAACATTGCCCGTTGGCTGCTCTGCTTAAGATTTCTGAGAAGATTGATTGAGCATCCCCTCTCCGAGTGATTTGAGTTTAAGATCCACCGACAGAAAAATCAAGAGCCAAAACTTAGACAGTGGTTTAAGGATGGCAATGGGTAGGGTATGGGTAGGGTAGAGCAATACCATACCCATACTCATATAGTCAGTGGGTACAAAATTCTACCCATACCCGTGCCCACGGGTATGAAACTTTACCCATACCCATACCCGATGGGTACCCGTACCCATTGGGTACCCAACGGGTAGAACAAATATTACACAATTTGGTCACAATTTTACACTCATCCATAACACTTTTGACAAAAAACAGTTATCTCAGCTCAATAACAGGCATATGAGTACATGACCACTATCAAAATTTAGAAATCACAACATACTCATAAGTCAATAGGAGTAGACGAGTCACATGACAAATTAATGATGATTAATTGATGACAACTTAATATTAATTCACAAACGGGCATGGTATGGGTATACCCGCGGGTACAAGCCTATACCCGTACACTATCCATGACTTAACGGGTAGGGTATGGGTACTACCCATGGGTATAAAAGTGTGCCCATACCCTACCCATGCGGATATGGTACCCGCGGGTACCCGTACCCGTGGGTAAAATTGCCACCCTTACAGTGGTTGAGCATCCCAGTAGTTCTGAGTTGAGAGTTCTTGTACCTATTACTCTTGAGAGCTGCGCACTCTCTAGCCAAATAGGTGTCGGCTCAAGTGTTGAAGAGTCATTGTCTTCACCAAGCAAGATCTTCAGCAACCAAGAGTCATTATGGTTCGCGGAGAGGTCTGTCAAAGGTTTGGAGATCACCGACAAGTATCTACCATGAGTGAAATCAACTGGAGTCTGATCAGCTCTGAGTTAAAGGATAATAGGGCGAAGAGAGTTTATCTTCTGTGTTAAATCACAACCCCTCCAACCAGACATAGTCCTTTGGCAGAAGGGCGAACTAGTCTACCAAATCCATCTATCGCCATCGAGCACCACTGGTTCACTTTACCTTACTGCATTACCTTCAGTAGTTTACTTTCGTGCTCTGTGATGATAGTTTATCTGATCAATCATTGACTGTTGCATATCATTCATTTCTGTCATCTCTGTCATCTGTTCTGTTAATGTCCCATCTGCTAACGTTTGTTGCTCACTTTGTCGCATTCTCATCATTCAGTTTAGTCGTCCTAGTCGTATAATTTTCTCTTCACACTTATCATTTTAAGACTGGTGTAATTTCCCTGTGTTGCTTTCATACACCTTGTCATTGATCTTTCTCGTGCTTTTCCTTTGTAGTTCATACCTTGTTTTCCCTCATGCTTCTGCATTTGTTTGCATGTTGCATTACCATCATTATTGTCAAACCTGTGATATCCTATGCTCGAACTATTATTGCTTCCTACCTTGATAGATATGTTCCTCAATAACGTGTTTGATTAAGTTCATTTCTACGGAACCTTATTTCTGCTGCTATGTTTGGGACCAGCTCATAACATTCGCAAGAATTTTTTAATCTCCCATTCACCCCCCTCTGGTCGATATACTCTTGGTCCTAACAACTACGAATAACTTTAGTGTCTTTAGGACATGGCATTTTCTCATTTGCATCAACTTTAGCTTTATCCACCTCAATACCTCGCTCAAAAATTTTATGCCCCAAGACAATACCTTCATTCACCATAAAGTGGCACTTGTCCCAATTCAAGACAAGATTAGTTTGTTCACATCTCTGCAAAAGTCGATCAAGGTTGCTTAAGCAATCATCAAAAGAAGTTTCGTCAACGGAAAAATCATCCATGAAAACCTCAACAATCTTTTCACAAAAGTCAGAGAATATAGCAATCATACATCTTTGAAAGGCAGCAGGTGCATTACATAAACCAAAAGGCATACGTCTCTAAGAATAAGTTCCAAAAGGGCAAGTAAAGGTGGGTTTCTCTTAATCAGGTTGTGAAACAGGTATTTGAGAAAAACCAGAATATCCATCAAGAAAGCAAAAGTGTGTGTGCTTTGACAATCTTTCTAACATTTGATCAATGAAAGGCAGAGGGTAATGATCTTTTATAGTAGCTTTGTTTAATTTTCTAAAATCAATTACCATTCTATAGCCAGTCACTATTCTTTGTGGAATGAGTTCATTTTTATCATTAAGAATAACAGTGATACCTCCTTTCTTAGGGACACAATGAACAGGACTTACCCATCTACTATCAGCTATGGGATAGATTATACCTACTTGCAGAAGTTTTAGTATTTCAGTTCTTACCACTTCCTTCATCTTAGGATTCAATCATCGTTGATGATCAACAACAGGTTTAGCATCAGGTTCCATATTAATCTTGTGCTGACAGAGAGTGGGACTTATGCCCTTAAGATCATCAGGAGTATATCCAATAGCGGCACCGTGCTTCCTTAGAATTTTTAATAATCTCTCTTCCTCATGTTCTGAAAGGCTAGCACTAATAATAACATGATATATCTTTTTCTCATCAAGATAAGCATACTTCAAAGTGTCAGGCAATTGCTTTAATTCAAACACAGGATCACCTTCAGGTGGAGAAGGATCTCCTAGAGTTTCAATGGGCAAATTGTATTTAAGGATGGGTTGTTGTTCGAAGAATATTTTATCTATTTCATTTCTGTCACGCAAGTGCATATCATTTTCATGGTCTAGCAAATATTGTTCTAGTGGATCAGTAGGAGGTACGGCAATAGAAGCAAGACCAATTATTTCATCCTTACTAGGTAATTCTTTATTATGAGTTTGTCTACGAAACTTAGAGAAATTAAACTCATGAGACACATCACCAAAATTAACATTGACCGTTTCTTTATGACAATCTATCTTAGCATTAACAGTGTTCAAGAAAGGTCTACCAAATATTATGGGACAAAAATCATCTTGTGGGGACCCAAGAACTAGGAAATCAGTAGGGTATTTTATTTTTCCACACAAGACTTCAACATATCTAACAATCCCAAGTGGTGTGATGGTATCTCTATTAGCAAGTTTAATAGTGACATCTATGTCTTCTATTTCAGCGGGTGCTATATCATTCATAATTTCTTGGTATAAGGTAAAAGGGATAGCACTCACACTAGCACCCAAATCACATAAACCATGATAGCAATGATCTCCTATTTTACCTGAGACAACATGCATGCCAACAACAGGCTTGTTCTTATCTTTAGTATCGGGTTTGGCGATTCTAGCAGCTTCACTACAGAAATAAATAACATGCCCATCAATATTATCGACCAAGAGATATTTAACCATAGCAACACTAGGTTATACTTTAATTTGTTCAGAGGGTCTAGGTGCCTTAATATTACTTTTGTTAACCACGTTTTTTCAATATAACAGGGAAAGGTGGTTTTTCAATATAAGCAGTAGGCACAACTGGACCAACATTGCAAATGATTCACAAAAAAAGGCTACTATCTCAGAGTGAAGTCCATAATTAGTGCTAAACTTGTGAAAAGCTTCGGTATTCATAAAAGATTTAACACAATCAAACTCATGCTTAATACCTGACTCTTTACCTTCATCGAGTTCCCAATCTTCAGAGTTGTGTTTAATTCTTTCCAAAAGATCCCACCTGAATCAATAGTCTTCTTCATAAAAGAACCAGCACAAGAAGTATCGAGCATGGATTGATCATTATGAGAAAACCGAGCATAAATTTTTTGTATAATAATTTCTCTTGAGAGCTCATGATTGGGGAATGAATATAACATTGATTTAAGCCTCCCAAGCTGGAGTGATACTTTCTCCTTCACGAGGCCAAAAATTATATATGTAATTCCGATCACGATGAACTAGATGCATAGGATAAAACCTTTGGTGAAATTTCAATTTCAATCGATTCCAATTCCAAGCTCCAATATCATCGGATAGCCTATACCATGTCAATGATTTTCCCCCAAATATAAAGGGAAAACCTTCTTCTTAACTTCATCTCCGGGAAACCTGCAAACTTAAATAATCCACAAACTTCATCCACATAGATTAGGTGCATATCAGGATGTAGTGTTCCATCTCCTGCATAAGGATTAGCTAGCAGTTTCTCTATCATACCCGAAGGAATTTCATAACAAATATTTTTAGTAGGTGCAGTAGGTTGACGGGCAACTCTTTGTGCTTCCGGTCGAGGTGAAGATATCCCGAACAAACCCCTCAAAGGATTGTTTTCCATAGTAGCAAGTAACAGTAAATTTCAACACGTAATATCAATTTTTCCTTACCAATTTCCACTTACCAAGAGTGCTTCACTCCTCGGCAATGGCGCCAAAAAAGAGTCTTGATGACCCACAGGTATAGGGGATCAATCATAGTCCTGTCGATAAGTAAGAGTGTCGAACCCAACGAGGAGCAGAAGGAAACGACAAGCGGTTTTCAGCAAGGTAATTTCTGCAAGCACTGAAATTATCGGTAACAAGTAGTTTGATAGCAAGATAATTTGTATTGATCAAATAATGGTAACAGTAACAAAAGTATAGCAAGGTATCCCAATCCTTTTTGTAGCAAAGGATAGGCCGGAACGGCCTCTTATAATAAGCAAAGCATTCTTGAGGACACACGGGAATTTCATCTAGTCACTTTCATCATGTTGGTTTGATTCACGTTCGCTACTTTGATAATTTGATATGTGGTTGGCCAGTGCTTGGGTGTTGTTATTACTTGAACAAGCCTCCCACTTATGATTAACCCCCTCGCAAGCATACGCAACTACGAAAGAAGAATTAAGATAACAATATAACCATAGCATTAAACATATGGATCCAAATCAGCCCCTTACGGAATAGCGCATAAACTAGGGTTTAAGCTTCTGTCACTCTAGCAACCCATCATCTAATAACTACTCCACAATGCATTCCCTTAGTCCCAAAGATGGTGAAGTGTCATGTAGTTGACATTCACATAACACCACTAAGGGAATCACAACATACATATCATCAAAATATCGAATGAATATCAAATTCACATGATTACTTGCAACATGACTTCTCCCATGGCCTCAAGAACAAGGGCAACTACTCACAAATAATATTCATGCTCAAGATCAAAGGGATATTAAATAGCATAATGGATCTGAACATATAATGTTCCACCAAATAAACCATCTAGCATCAACTACAAGATGTAATCAACACTACTAGTCACCCACAGGTACCAATCTGAGGTTTTGATACAAAGATTGAACACAAGAGATGAACTAGGGTTTGAGATGAGATGGTGCTGTTGAAGATGTTGATGAAGATTGGCCTCCCAAAGATGAGAGGGTTGTTGGTGATGACGATGGCTTCGATTTCCCCCTCCCGGATGGAGTTTCCCCCGGCAGAATCGCTTCGTTGGATGGCAAAAGTGCTTCTGCCCAAGTTCCGCCTTGAGACGGCAGTGCTGCATCCTGAAAGGCATCTCCTGATTTTTTTTCTAGGTCAAAAGACCTTATGTACCAGAAGATGGGCACCAGAGGTGGGCCAGGGAGCCCACTACCCACCAGGGCGCGCTTGGAGGGGTTGGCGCGCCCTGGTGCCTAGTGGGAACTTGGGTGGCCCCCTCTGGTATCTATTTTCTCCAATATTTATTATATATTCCAAAATAATTCTCCGTGAAATTTCAACTCATTTGGAGATGTGCAGAATAAGTATCTCTGACATAGCTTTTTCAGGTCCAGAATTTCAGCTGCCGGTATTCTCCCTCTTTGTGTAAACCTTGCATATTATGAGAGAAAAGGCATTAGAATTACTCCACAAAGTGTTAAAATGCATAAAAACACTATAAATAACAGTAGGAAAACATGATGCAAAATGGACGTATCATGCATCGGAGGTGTCCTCTTGCAGCCGAACTCCAACGCTGGACTGCATCCGAGGTGTCTTCTTGCAGCCGAACTCCAACATCGGACTACATCTGAGGTGTCCTCTTGCATCCGAACTCCAACGCCAGACTGTATCTGAGGTGTCCTCTTGCAGCCGAACTCCAATGCCGGACTGCATTCGAGGTGTCCTCTTGCAGCTGAACTCCAACACCGGTCGGCATCCGAGGTGTCATAGATTACCTCGGTCTTGAAACAATTGAAGGAGTTCAGTCGAGCTTAATGTCGGAAATGCCCTCTACGGAGCTATCCACTTGCATCCGGGCTTTACGTCAGATTGCTTCTGAGGTTGTGCACCACCTCAGTCTTGGGCTGATTTTTTGCGGATATATTTTTTCTTGATTGGTGCAATTTATTCTCTGCTGAGATGTATACCCAGTAGCCCTCAAGGTGTGTGTCGGCCTAAAATCCGAGATGCACCTGAAGGAAAACATGAAACCGCTGATCCCAGTAGCCCTTGAGACTCAGGTCAATTTGTGAAATTGGCTTGAGGATCAATTCCTAGCTCGGCAGCATACGTAAGAATGGAAACGCGATGTGCATAGTCCTCGAGACTCAAGTAGGGTGCGGCCTACCAACTTGAGGATCGTAATCTGTTGGTGCAATAATCTGCCTCCTTGTGTTTTGGAGCTTGTTGACATAAACAGTATGGGACTTATGTGTTTGCTAGTGCACGCAGAGTAACAGGTCCCTGGAATCAAGAGGAGTTTCGTTCAAACAACGAAGATAATCCCCTACGTGGCAGTGAAGGTTAACACCAAAGATTATGATAAGAAGAGTGACCCCTCAAAAATTGCTGACATGAAACAATTGGTTCGGTGCTCGTCCGAAGGAAGTGACTGCTACCGAGAAGATTGAAGACAAAGTGAAGACGTAGCATTTATTTCGTTGTTTCTCTTCTCTTTATTCAGTCACAGGACCATCGTACTATTAAGAGGGGTGTAGCGTTCAAAACTTTGATTCTCTGATGCTAAACCCAAATCCTATGAAAGTTGCGAGAGAAATCTCTTTGTGTTTCGAGCAAATACTTGCCAGCAAGAGACTGAGATCTTCTTTGCTGCGAGAGATTTGTCTCTGACCGAGTGATACGTCTCCAACGTATCTATAATTTTTGATTGTTCCATGCTATTATATTATCTGTTTTGGATGTTTTATATGCATTAATATGCTATTTTATATTATTTTTGGGACTAACCTATTAACCAAGAGCCCAGTGCCAGTTTTTGTTTTTTCCTTGTTTTTGAGTTTCGCAGAAAAGGAATACCATGTTTTTGAGTTTCGCAGAAAAGGAATACCAAACTGAGTCCAAACGGAATAAAACCTTCGCGGTGATTTTTCTTGGACCAGAAGACACCCAGGAGACTTGGAGTTCAAGTCAGAAGAGCCACGAGGCGGCCACAAGGGTGGAGGGTGCGCCCAGGGGGGTAGGGCGCGCCCCCTGCCTTGTGGGCCCCCCGTGACTCCCCTGACCTGATTCTTTCGCCTATATATTCACATATATTCCCAAACCACCAGAAGTATCCATGAAAACGCTTTTTCACCGTCGCAACCTTCTGTACCCGTGAGATCCCATCTAGGGGACTTTCTGGCATCCTGCCGGAGGGGGATTCGATCACGGAGGGCTTCTACATCAACACCATTGCCCTTCCGATGAAGCGTGAGTAGTTTACCTCAGACCTACCATGTTCTTCTCGATGATCTTGGAGATCTATCCCATGTAATACTCTTTTGCTGTGTGTTTGTCGAGATCCGATGAATTGTGGATTTATGATCAGCTTATCTATGAATATTATTTGAATCTTCTCTGAATTCTTTTATGCATGATTTGATATCTTTGTAATTCTCTTTGAACTATCGGTTTGGTTTGGCCAACTAGATTGGTTTTTCTTGCAATGGGAGATGTGCTTAGCTTTGGGTTCAATCTTGCAGTGTTCTTTCCCAGTGACAGTAGGGGCAGCAAGGCACGTATTGTATTGTTGCCATCGAGGATAAAAAGATGGGGTTCCCCCCCCCCCCCCCCCCCCCCCCCCCCCCCCCCCCCCCCCCCCCCCCCCCCCCCCCCCCCCCCCCCCCCCCCCCCCCCCCCCCCCCCCCCCCCCCCCCCCCCCCCCCCCCCCCCCCCCCCCCCCCCCCCCCCCCCCCCCCCCCCCCCCCCCCCCCCCCCCCCCCCCCCCCCCCCCCCCCCCCCCCCCCCCCCCCCCCCCCCCCCCCCCCCCCCCCCCCCCCCCCCCCCCCCCCCCCCCCCCCCCCCCCCCCCCCCCCCCCCCCCCCCCCCCCCCCCCCCCCCCCCCCCCCCCCCCCCCCCCCCCCCCCCCCCCCCCCCCCCCCCCCCCCCCCCCCCCCCCCCCCCCCCCCCCCCCCCCCCCCCCCCCCCCCCCCCCCCCCCCCCCCCCCCCCCCCCCCCCCCCCCCCCCCCCCCCCCCCCCCCCCCCCCCCCCCCCCCCCCCCCCCCCCCCCCCCCCCCCCCCCCCCCCCCCCCCCCCCCCCCCCCCCCCCCCCCCCCCCCCCCCCCCCCCCCCCCCCCCCCCCCCCCCCCCCCCCCCCCCCCCCCCCCCCCCCCCCCCCCCCCCCCCCCCCCCCCCCCCCCCCCCCCCCCCCCCCCCCCCCCCCCCCCCCCCCCCCCCCCCCCCCCCCCCCCCCCCCCCCCCCCCCCCCCCCCCCCCCCCCCCCCCCCCCCCCCCCCCCCCCCCCCCCCCCCGACAGTAATTTGTTCACACACCGTATTATTTGCTATCATGAGAGAAGCCTCTAGTGAAACCTATGGCCCTGGGTCTATTTTCCATCATATAAGTTTCCGATCTTCTATTTTCCATCATATAAGTTTCCGATCTACTATTTTGCAATCTTTTACTTTCCGATCGATAAACCAAAAATACCAAAAATATGGGAGGGGCGTTTTGGCTCCCAGGTCCAGCTGATCCTGAAATCTGGGCCGTGGGTTTGTACTGTGGGATCTCTGCCAGGCATTATCCAGTTTGATATACTAGTCCAGAATAAGAGGGAATACACACGCGTGGGGTCCTGTACGTAGAGCATCAGCCAACGGCAGGGGCTTCGCGCGCGGCACTGCATTAACGACGGGTGAGCGAGCAGACATTTCTCAAATAGGTCGCGTCATTCGCAGATGTTCAGTACTGTATGTTCCTGGACCCACAAGTCAGCCAGGGCGAGAATGAATGCATCCCCGTCCATCGGGTTGCATCCTCTGTTTTGGGGGAAAGGGGATAGGGACCAGGGGAGCAAGTGGAGTTCGGTGGGCGGCGGCAGCGGAGAGCTTCTCAAATTTGCGACGGCGCGGGCATGGCTATGGATTTTCCCGTCTCTCTGGTAGACAAGTAAGATAACCCTGCATTCAAACAAAAATTTATTCTTTTGATTTAGTAGGTAGTGTCAAGACTGACAGAGGGTGGATGAACACCCACAGGCTGCCAATCTTCCCCGACGAGGAGGCAAGCGTTGCGGCCCTAATGGAGTTGATTGGTGCCGCCGGCCACGGAGACGATGAATCGGCCAATGGATCCAGGGGGGCTGTGGTCGGCGGATTTGGCCATGGGTCATACGGGCAGATGCTGAACGAAGGGATGTGTAGCGAGGAGAGAACTATAGCTGGTGGTGGCGCCGCCGTGTCTGGGTTCAGCGAGAGCGAGGGGGACAATGAAGAAGCTCTTGACTGCTCAATCAACAGGCAAGGTTGATCCGCAACCCCTGGCTGGGCAAAGAGGTAAGAAGCATCTGCCTACAGTAAGTTGTTTAGGTGCAGTTGATAATCTGAAAAATTGAGAATGACGAGCAGTTTAGTCTAGCTTAGCGTAAAATGCAATGGTTTAGTACAGCTAGGTTAGTCTAATTAATGTGAGCGAAATGTAGCTATCCATTTTGATAGCAGGCTGGTAGGCGTCTTGCCATGTCTTATAGTCTGTCATTTTTTCATGATTTGCTGTATCCTAAGATAAAAATGGAAGTTCCAGAACTTGCATATTTAATTGTTGTGGAAAATCACAAGGAATAAAATTTGGTCTATTCTTTTTTTGTTTGCAGAGTAAGAGTCGGCAATCAACCGCCGGACAGAGCTCCATGCCCGGAAAGGGTAGGCGCGCTCGAGCAGACTATCAGGGGATGTGCTGATAAATTAGGCGGCCATGTAGTTGAGCCTGCCATTGGATTAACTTTTGATTCTTTGGGTGAAGCATATGGTTTTTATAACCTTTATTCCTGGAAGCATGGGTTCGGTATTCGGTACGACAAAAGCCGCCTGAATGCAGAGAAGACAAAGTGTATGCAAGAAGTGGTTTGCGGCTGTTCGGTTAGTTCCAAGTCATCACTTGAGAGATGTGAAAACACTACTGGCAAACATAACAAGTAGTCGCAGCTAATTTGATTGTGTTTGATGTTCGTGTTTTCAACAGGGCAAACCGACAAAGGAGAACAACAGGTCATGTCGCTGCGAGTGTCCGGCCATGATTAGACTGCTTAGAACATCGGATAATGGCTGGTACATTACAGAACACAGGGCGAACCACAAACATGATTTGACGCGGACATGCGGGGAGAAGCTGAGCATGTAGATGTGTACACAAAGGATCTGGTCAAGCAGCTTCGGCAGAACAATGTCAATGTAACAAAAGTGTACAGTATAATATCAAGTTTTTTGGGGACGTCGATAAGGTTCCATTTACCAAAAGGACACTGCGCAACTTATGCAGCAAGATTAAAAAGGAGCAAGCAGAGGATGATGTGAGGAAGACAATTGATGTCTTAGCTGACATAGCCGCTAAAGACCAAGAGTTCGTTTTTAGGGTGCAGAATAATAGCAAGGTTTTTTGGAGACGTAGATAAGGTTCCATTCACAAAAAGAACTAGAATCTGTGTTGGCTCCCTCAATCAGCTGGCCAAGCTCTGGTGTGCTCACATCAGGCTTGGCTTGGAGCGCTGACAGCTCCACCTTCTACATGGTATGTACCCAAGTTCATCTGCATCTGCTCTCACTTTTCTAGATTTTTCCCTATTACAAAATGCTTAGCTTCAATCTATTTCGTTACTAGTGGGATGGTTCGGTAGATGGTGAAGTTAGCCATGGGCTTGAGGGGGAGAATGCTGTCGCCGAATCATATCTGCAAGCGGACCAGGAGGTAATCGTCTTGGGCCAGGACGATTTAGGATAGGTTCATGAGATTAGGAAGATCTATTAATTAAGCTGTGAAATACTGCACTTTGCGCATCAGGCTGAGCAGAGTTATTTTGATTTTATGGACGTAGGTGCTGCTGCTGGCGGAGTTCGATCTACACAGAGCACTCGCGGAAGCTGCAGCGGTAGATCAGGACGATGTTGAGCACGCCGAAGAAGTTGTAGCACAGCATGATCCCGACACCGAGCCACATCTTGTTGAGGCGGAGAAGCTGGTTATTGAAGAGTATGAGGAGGTTGTGATGGTTTGGGTGACAAACGAAGAATCAGAGAGCGAAGAAGAAATGTCTAGCCACAAGCGTCGTCACGTGTGCTAGACTAGGAAACAAGTCAATCGACCAATTGGCTAGGTTTTTACAATTAAATGCATGTTTTTGTGTTCATGCCATGGTGTATTTTGCTGGGCTTTTCTTAGTGTCCATTGCTTGGTGGGGTTGTCCTAAAAAAAGTTGACACTCAAGCGTGGCAGATGAATTAGCTTTGCTATTAATGTTGAACTATGTCATTTCGGATGAACTGAATCATGCAGAGGAAGGCGATGGTTGGGGGGAGGGCGATTGGGTAGTACTAATAAATATCTAGTGTTGACCATCACCGTTTAACTTCCAGTGGTCCAGTTGTGACGCGCCGTTTGAACAGATCCGTCCAGCTCCATCTGGACTGCAGCGGCATTACACTAGAGATTTGCTTCCGTACAACTGATTGGTGGGCCAGGCCTTGTACTATTTAATTGAAATGCAGAAGTGAATACTTGCCAGTGTGGGAATCGCAGCGCACAGGTGTGATCCAGATTTCGGGAGCATTTGGACCCGGGAGCCGAATTGCATTTCCGCAAAAGTATTTACTTTATCTTTTGTTTAGTTTCATCTATCTCTATTAGATCTCACTTTTGCAAGTAACCGTGAAGGGATTGAAAACCCCTTTATCGCGTTGGGTGCAAGTTGTTTGATTATTTGTGCAGGTATTGGTGATTTGTGCGTTGTCTCCTACTGGATTGATACCTTGGTTCTCTAACTAAGGGAAAAACTTATCTCTACTTTGCTGCATCACCCTTTCCTCTTCAAGGAAAAAACCAACGCAAGCTCAAGAAGTAGCAGGAAGAATTTTTGGCGCCGTTGTCGGGGATATCTTCGCCAAGTCAAGACATACCAAGTACCCATCATAAACTCTCATCTCTTGCATTACATTATTCACCATTTGCCTCTCGCTTTCCTCTCCCCCACTTCTAAAATGATTTTAAAAAAGATTTGCCTTTTCTTCGCCCTTCTTCCGTTCGTCTTTTCGTTTGCCTTTATGTCTTACTTGGCTCATTTGCTTGTTTGGTTGGAATAATTGTGTATTTATTGAAAATCAGAAATCAAAGGTTTATGGATCCTCATCCACTTGCTAATCTTTTTAAGAGATCCAATTATGAAGAACCTATTGCTAGTGAGTTGAGTGCACTAGATTATCTTTATGGGGTTTTGCTTGAATTCGTGAATCTGAAAATTGAGATGAAGTGTTGAAAGAAGAAAATTATAAAGTGATTCATGATAGCTTCTTGAATGAAAAGCATGATTGTAATGATGTTATTATAAATTCTATTAATGTCAATTGTGCTAAAAATATGCAAAACCCTAAGCTTGGGGATGCTAACTTTGCTATGTCTACTACTTGTTGCAATGATCATGATTGGGGTGGTTCTTCTTATGATCTTGAAAATTTATTTAAGCCCTATGATGAATATGAGATTTATAATAATGTTTGCAATAATATTGAAAGTGGGTTTGGAAAAGTGTCAACTTTAGATCCCACATATTTGGAGAATATTCAATCTTATGAAATTTTTGATAAAAGTGGTTTGGAGAGGTTATGACTTTAGTTAATGTTGATCCCACTATTTTGGAAGACTGTCAACTTTGCATGCATGTGGATCGTGTTAAGAATAATTTATGTGATAGCTATATTGTTGAATTTGCTTATGATCCTACATGTAATTATTATGAGAAAGGAAAATATGGTTGTAGAAATTTTCATGTTACTCCCCCCCCCCCCCCCCCCCCCCCCCCCCCCCCCCCCCCCCCCCCCCCCCCCCCCCCCCCCCCCCCCCCCCCCCCCCCCCCCCCCCCCCCCCCCCCCCCCCCCCCCCCCCCCCCCCCCCCCCCCCCCCCCCCCCCCCCCCCCCCCCCCCCCCCCCCCCCCCCCCCCCCCCCCCCCCCCCCCCCCCCCCCCCCCCCCCCCCCCCCCCCCCCCCCCCCCCCCCCCCCCCCCCCCCCCCCCCCCCCCCCCCCCCCCCCCCCCCCCCCCCCCCCCCCCCCCCCCCCCCCCCCCCCCCCCCCCCCCCCCCCCCCCCCCCCCCCCCCCCCCCCCCCCCCCCCCCCCCCCCCCCCCCCCCCCCCCCCCCCCCCCCCCCCCCCCCCCCCCCCCCCCCCCCCCCCCCCCCCCCCCCCCCCCCCCCCCCCCCCCCCCCCCCCCCCCCCCCCCCCCCCCCCCCCCCCCCCCCCCCCCCCCCCCCCCCCCCCCCCCCCCCCCCCCCCCCCCCCCCCCCCCCCCCCCCCCCCCCCCCCCCCCCCCCCCCCCCCCCCCCCCCCCCCCCCCCCCCCCCCCCCCCCCCCCCCCCCCCCCCCCCCCCCCCCCCCCCCCCCCCCCCCCCCCCCCCCCCCCCCCCCCCCCCCCCCCCCCCCCCCCCCCCCCCCCCCCCCCCCCCCCCCCCCCCCCCCCCCCCCCCCCCCCCCCCCCCCCCCCCCCCCCCCCCCCCCCCCCCCCCCCCCCCCCCCCCCCCCCCCCCCCCCCCCCCCCCCCCCCCCCCCCCCCCCCCCCCCCCCCCCCCCCCCCCCCCCCCCCCCCCCCCCCCCCCCCCCCCCCCCCCCCCCCCCCCCCCCCCCCCCCCCCCCCCCCCCCCCCCCCCCCCCCCCCCCCCCCCCCCCCCCCCCCCCCCCCCCCCCCCCCCCCCCCCCCCCCCCCCCCCCCCCCCCCCCCCCCCCCCCCCCCCCCCCCCCCCCCCCCCCCCCCCCCCCCCCCCCCCCCCCCCCCCCCCCCCCCCCCCCCCCCCCCCCCCCCCCCCCCCCCCCCCCCCCCCCCCCCCCCCCCCCCCCCCCCCCCCCCCCCCCCCCCCCCCCCCCCCCCCCCCCCCCCCCCCCCCCCCCCCCCCCCCCCCCCCCCCCCCCCCCCCCCCCCCCCCCCCCCCCCCCCCCCCCCCCCCCCCCCCCCCCCCCCCCCCCCCCCCCCCCCCCCCCCCCCCCCCCCCCCCCCCCCCCCCCCCCCCCCCCCCCCCCCCCCCCCCCCCCCCCCCCCCCCCCCCCCCCCCCCCCCCCCCCCCCCCCCCCCCCCCCCCCCCCCCCCCCCCCCCCCCCCCCCCCCCCCCCCCCCCCCCCCCCCCCCCCCCCCCCCCCCCCCCCCCCCCCCCCCCCCCCCCCCCCCCCCCCCCCCCCCCCCCCCCCCCCCCCCCCCCCCCCCCCCCCCCCCCCCCCCCCCCCCCCCCCCCCCCCCCCCCCCCCCCCCCCCCCCCCCCCCCCCCCCCCCCCCCCCCCCCCCCCCCCCCCCCCCCCCCCCCCCCCCCCCCCCCCCCCCCCCCCCCCCCCCCCCCCCCCCCCCCCCCCCCCCCCCCCCCCCCCCCCCCCCCCCCCCCCCCCCCCCCCCCCCCCCCCCCCCCCCCCCCCCCCCCCCCCCCCCCCCCCCCCCCCCCCCCCCCCCCCCCCCCCCCCCCCCCCCCCCCCCCCCCCCCCCCCCCCCCCCCCCCCCCCCCCCCCCCCCCCCCCCCCCCCCCCCCCCCCCCCCCCCCCCCCCCCCCCCCCCCCCCCCCCCCCCCCCCCCCCCCCCCCCCCCCCCCCCCCCCCCCCCCCCCCCCCCCCCCCCCCCCCCCCCCCCCCCCCCCCCCCCCCCCCCCCCCCCCCCCCCCCCCCCCCCCCCCCCCCCCCCCCCCCCCCCCCCCCCCCCCCCCCCCCCCCCCCCCCCCCCCCCCCCCCCCCCCCCCCCCCCCCCCCCCCCCCCCCCCCCCCCCCCCCCCCCCCCCCCCCCCCCCCCCCCCCCCCCCCCCCCCCCCCCCCCCCCCCCCCCCCCCCCCCCCCCCCCCCCCCCCCCCCCCCCCCCCCCCCCCCCCCCCCCCCCCCCCCCCCCCCCCCCCCCCCCCCCCCCCCCCCCCCCCCCCCCCCCCCCCCCCCCCCCCCCCCCCCCCCCCCCCCCCCCCCCCCCCCCCCCCCCCCCCCCCCCCCCCCCCCCCCCCCCCCCCCCCCCCCCCCCCCCCCCCCCCCCCCCCCCCCCCCCCCCCCCCCCCCCCCCCCCCCCCCCCCCCCCCCCCCCCCCCCCCCCCCCCCCCCCCCCCCCCCCCCCCCCCCCCCCCCCCCCCCCCCCCCCCCCCCCCCCCCCCCCCCCCCCCCCCCCCCCCCCCCCCCCCCCCCCCCCCCCCCCCCCCCCCCCCCCCCCCCCCCCCCCCCCCCCCCCCCCCCCCCCCCCCCCCCCCCCCCCCCCCCCCCCCCCCCCCCCCCCCCCCCCCCCCCCCCCCCCCCCCCCCCCCCCCCCCCCCCCCCCCCCCCCCCCCCCCCCCCCCCCCCCCCCCCCCCCCCCCCCCCCCCCCCCCCCCCCCCCCCCCTGTTTGCTTATAAAATGCCTATGCATAGGAAGTATGTTAGACTTAGATGTGTTGTCACATGTTTTATGATGCTCTCTTTGTGCTTCAATTCTTCTCTTTTATGTGAGCATCATTGAAATTATCAATGCCTAGCTAAAAGGCTTTAAAGAAAAGCGCTTGCTGAGAGATAACCCAATATTTTTCCTTGATGTTTTCCAATAAATAATTCATCTAGCCTCTGGTTAGATGTGGTTTTATGTTTTAATTAGTGTTTGTGCCGAGTAAGACCTTTGGGATGGCTTACGGTGATAGTTGATTTGATCTTGCTGAAAAACAGAAACATTTGCATCCAGTCACAGAATTGTTTAAATTCACTGGAGCGTGTAAAACACCTGAATTTTTTACACAGGATTTATATACAAATTTCCTCTGTTATCCTAATTTTTTAAAAATTTGGAGTTACATAAGTATTAGAACAATTCAGATCTTCGCAGACTGTTCTGTTTTTGACAGATTCTGTTTTCTGTGTATTGTTTGCTTATTTTGATGAATCTATGGGTAGTATCGGGGGGTATGAACCATG
>JAAAWM010010728.1:0-49458 GCA_036873465.1 Thinopyrum obtusiflorum | reverse complement strand
TACACACGCCCACACACACAGAGAGAGATGTGATATTTATGTGGAGAGAGAGACAAGACCAGAAGCATGAAGAGCTGAGGGGCGAGGTGAAACTCCCCTGGCAAGAGCCTTGCCGGGGCAACTTGCCCAACACCAGCGGAGCCGCCACCCTTGAGCCTGAGAGTTCCGACGTCCTCAACCACATTGGAACCAAGGCTCGGGAGGCGCCTCCATGGTGGCATGCAGATCTTTGTGAAGACCAAGAACATACAAGACTAGATGGGAATCAGAATACGAAGATCCTCGGCAAGATC
This sequence comes from Thinopyrum obtusiflorum, assembly GCA_036873465.1. Taxonomy (NCBI): domain Eukaryota; kingdom Viridiplantae; phylum Streptophyta; class Magnoliopsida; order Poales; family Poaceae; genus Thinopyrum; species Thinopyrum obtusiflorum. Next base: position 49,165 of record JAAAWM010010728.1, on the reverse strand, counting down.
CTTGCCGAGGATACCCACGAGACCGGATCTTGCCGGGGACGCCCACGACGCCGCGGCAAGACCCTTGCCGGGGCCCCGGCAAGACTCTTGCCGAAGACATCCGCGGGGCCGCAGCCAGGCCCGCACCTGCCAAGGCTCCACCGTCGTTCCCACACAGCTGCCAGCCCACCAACTAGGCAGGCACCTGTGTGGCGACGTGCGGCTTCCAGGCCAACTCAGCAAGCACCTGCGTGGTGGCATGCAGATCTTCATGAAGACTCTGCCACCGCACCAACTCAGCAGCCAGCCAGCCAGCGTGGCGCTACACACCTCATCAGCTCGGACGCGTGTCGGAGCGAGGTGAGGCGGCGACAGGCGGGACGAGCTTCCTTGCCGTCCTCAATAAAGCAAGAAGGGCACGTCGACAGCGCATTAAATGCGTTTGTCCTACGGTGCCATGAGATAGACTCGACCACTGTACAACTTTCCACCTCCTGTGTGCCACTGTGGCAGCCCCTTTTGACTATAAAAGGAGGCCCGCGGCATACTAAGAGAGGATTCGGACTTTTTGGACCCTGCACGCTTTGTAGCTAGTCCAAGAACACCAGATAAACACAAGCTAGCAGGAGTAGGGTATTACGCATCGCTTGCGGCCCGAACCTGGATAAATCTCCCGTGTTGATCCCTCAAACCCACTCTTTCCACAGCCCCGCGCCCACCGACCGTAGAAGGGATTCCCCGTGATCCCATAGGTGTCGTTTCCACCGACACCCTATTTTCGGTTTTGCGCATGAGAAGCTTGCATGCAGACTTGCAGAGAGAAGCTTGCATGCAACATGGAGTGAGAGAGACTGAGAGTCTGCATGCGTGCATACAGTTTTGCTGGTCTGGAAGGCATCACCCATTGTAATAGAGTGAGTTCGAATTAACTTCTGCGTTGTTTATACCGGCTAGCTGCACGCATGAACTATGAATTTGACTAGACAGAGAATGGAGTTGTGGTAGGGCTGAACGGCTTCCTGGTCTCAAGTGACACCGAGCTCTATCCAGCGTTTTGGTATGACCCGGCTCGAGCCCCTAGTAGGCTAGTAGCAGACAAGTATTTTGGAACGGAGGGAGTAGATCCTACGCTTGGATTTTAGTAGTAGCAGGAATCAGGGAGGCATGTGTCTGTCATACTCACAACATTTTAAAAAGGAACTATGCAGTGTGCTCGAGTGGTACTGTGGTCAACTTTTTGTTAAGGTTGACGTCTTACTATGGCCATTGGTCAACCGAGTGTTTCGACGTGACAACGGATGGGTATGAATCGCTGCTGCGTGGCTTCCATCACCCTGCTTGCACTCACAGGATGCAGCTGAACGACCGGTTGCTTGTCTGCATGTCTTGGCTGGCCCAAAGCATGGGAAGCAGATAGTACATGAAGTATGGACAAAACACAAAAGCCTGCCTCACATGGCCGGTCGTATTTACAATTTCACTATTTGGTCAAATGTGTTGCGGGCCCCTTGCTCCATGGTAATTGATGTTGAAAGGCTACTTCTGTTTTGTATCAATACAGTGTTCTGTGACATTATCACGAGGAGGGACTGCGCTTCGGTGCCTTAAGGCACCTGTCTTTGTGCCTATGACATGTGGGTCCAACAGGTAGCTGGCTCACATGTCAGTGGCCCAAAGACAGACGCCTTTAAGACACTGAAGCTGCGTCTCACAAGGAGCTAGATGAGCAAGCCCCGCTCTTGGTTTGTGTATGCAGCCGATTTATTTGAAGGCAGAGCATCAATCTCGATCCACTTTTCTCTGCTCCCTCACCCCGAGCGCTCTCTCCTTGACGCCGTTGGGCGTCTCTCCCTAGGGCCCCCTCGCATCTCTCCCCAGGTAGGCGCCAGGGGCACCCCAAGAGCCGCCAGCAACACCCCTATGATGTCGGTCTCCCTCGTCGGCGCTGCCGCCGGCCATCATCGCGGCAGTGGAGGCTCTCCTCGCCGCCGAAGGTGGTTTGGGGTGGTGGAAGACACAGTCCGCCACTGGAGCTGCTGGGGCAGCGATAGTCGTTGTGTCGCCGTTATGCGACCAGGGTGGCGATCCTGCGTTGGGGTGGTGGCTGAGACCTTCTTCGTCGGTGCCGTGACCGGTGACGGATGCAGGGCTGTGGTGGGTGGTGTTGGACGAAATCTAGATCTGATCTAGGTGGATCTTCCGTGCCGCCTACCCATTTCTTCTTTGTTGCGTGGTAGGGCTGGATCCGGTGGAAGGTCGCTCATGCGCTGTCGCCACCTTCTCCGCTGCTGGCCCATGGCCGCCGGTTGGTTTCGGTACGGCAGATCATGCAGGGTGTCGGCAGACGCTGTGGGGCTCTGGCGGAAAACCAATGGCGGCATACGTCTTCATGGCGAAGCTCTGTGCGGTTCCAGCCAGCCGCGAGATCGGGATGACGCGGCTTCCGATGAAAACCGAGCCCGACTGCGGGCGGATGATGGCGGCGTCTTTGACGTCGTTTTCTTCTCGAGGCATCGTTGTTGCAAGTCGCGTCCGCTCGATCGGGATGTTCCGGGGAAACCCTAGATTTGGGTCTACCGGATCGGACAATGACGGCGTCTTTGGTGTCGTTCTCCCTCTTGGGGGCATCGTTTTGGAGCAAGTGCTGGCTGGAGGAACAAGAGGAGCAGCGGTGTTGCATCAGGCTGACGGTGGATCCCGGCGGCATGGCGCTGCGGAGCTATGATGACGGACGCGTGTGGATGGATACACGTAGGATGGTGGCGTTATCCGGCGCCGTGGTGGTATCGACGGCAGGCCTGACAAGGTTCGTGCGTCAGTACCTGCTCTGTAGATGGATCGGTGGAAGACGGCGGCCGCAGTTTCTGAGAGTGCACCGGCCTGGTGTGTGACCCAACCCCAGCAGAGGCTGGCGGTGCAGGCATCCTGCCACTAGACCAGCGTGCATCTATCTCTAGATCAATACACACATACACACGCCCACACACACAGAGAGAGATGTGATATTTATGTGGAGAGAGAGAAAGATCGGGAGTATATGAATTTTCAGGAGCGGTGGCGGATGCTAGATTAGGCTGATGCCCCGAGGGGTATAACGTTCATGGTATAAAAGGTGCCCGCTCCAATAAAAAAAGTGTAGACATATGTTTGTGCAAGGTTTGATCAATGGTAAAAAAAGGGTTCTCATGTCATTTTAACGATACGAGAATGCTAGACCGCCGTGAGAGGTGTAACTTGCATGTTTCAGTCACACTTGTTAGTTCATAATTGTTGTTTCCTCTTATGCAAACTCTACAAACTTATATTTTGACTGATCTTACCCACTTCAACTGTCGTGCTATATCTAGTTATCTATCACCGTCTAGCTATATTTTTGTATTAAGATCGGTTGTAAAATAGGCGATGGATGAAAAGGTTCGAGTGTATAAAATGAGGGTGCCTTTTGACGTGTACGAATGGTTCCGGCAATGTCAAATGGGGGTTCCTTTGAAAACTACCGATACGGTTTAACTATATACCAAACTCTCACCTCGAGAACAGTCCATCTCTCATGCTATATGTATGTCTATCTTTCAACCACTCAGTATCTCTCTAATCCTCCATCATTTAATCCAACATGCACATTACATAAAAAAGGTTCTCATGAACAAAAAGCGGTCCCCCTTGTGCGGTTATGGGTGGTTCTCATGATGCAAAACGGAGGTTCCGCTTTATCTACCGATGCGGTAGTATGTTGTCAACAATTTATGAAATCACGGAGAAAAAATCATGTCATTTCAACACAAAAATGGACGTGTGGATAAATTTGCATAGGGCCGAACGGGTGTCGATAGATGCAAAGGCATAGAAAAGGGTTCTCGCTCACCCGTAATAGGGTGCCCGTTATTTCCATTAACATCCGTTATAATGCTATCGATGGAGAAACAGTCCGCGTGCATGGAATGAGGGTGCCCTCCGTCGTGTGCATCAATGGTTCCGACAATGTGAGATGAGGGTTCGTTTGAAAACCTGACGATGTAGATGTACTATATATACCAATCTCTCACCCTACAACGATCCTCTCTTTCTACTTGTCTCTCTACGATGTTGCTGGGTTCGCGCTCCCCAGCTGCCCGGCCTCGGCGTAGTGTGTGTGCTGAGTCACCGCCGTTATGTGCATGAGTGAAGGTGTGTGGACGCCTGCGTGCCTGCTGCTACATCGCCGGGTCGCCGTGTTACGTGGTTGTGTAGCGTGTTGGTGTGCGTGTGTGCTGCTCCTAATTCATTTTTGCCTTCTGCCAAAAAAGCGGCTATGCTGTGTAGCGTGTTGGTGTACTACCCCAGATTATCTATATACATCTAGCTTACATCTTCCACACAGAGTTTTAGTACCTTCAATGCGGGAATGGCGACTATCGTCAACGGTGGCGTCTATCGAGAAACTTGGAAAGGAGCGCTAGAGAGCTGACAATCTATGATCTCAGGAAGCAGGTCACATGTCGTTCAGTTTGACCTTCAGTGTAGTCACGAGTCTTGAATCACAGATTCGCAATGGTAAGCCACACTTGATACATACGTCCAGATTGTGGGTTCGACCCCAAGGAACACCTTTTTTAAAATTTGCACTTTTTAAACAAGTCCATGAAAGTTTGCTCACACATCACAATCAGATTAAAGCATCTACGGCTGAGCGTCCCAAACCGGCCTCAAACGTCTGGGCGACCCGTCCGGTCACTGATCGGTCAGGAAAAATTGACCCAGACGGGCGCCTCAAACGGGTTTTAAATGTCCGGGCTGACCGGCACCCCTCATATCCAGCCAAAACATGGGGGCGTGCGGGCACGCCCGCCACATCGGCATGGCCTGCTATGGCCAGCAACGACCCCACTTTAGCCCCCACGAATATATGACGACTGACGAGCAAACCTAGTCAAACTCAATCCGTACTCACTCAACCTCTCCACTTGATAAGAATGGCCCAAGCAACAGTGTGCCTTCATCTTCATCAAGTGAAGAAATTCAGAAAGGACCAATGACACGAGCAAGAACTCGTCAAATCACTCAACAGGTTCAGCGGAGAAGAATCATTAATAGGGAATTGATCCGGCTTAGCAACCTACATCACATATGGAATAGAAGAAAATATCACTGCCTTCTAAATATCTATGAAGAAATATCTATGGTTGATATTTTGAAGAGCACAAATCCACTTTTGGGTGTGATCCCAAGTAACTTCATGGCTAAGCAATATCAAGAATTATCCATCTAAAATATCTTGGTTGCTTACTCCTTAAGTATATCCATGGGATGAAGCAAAATAGGATTTGGAGTAGCCATTTACTTTTAGCTGTGTACTGTAGCAGCGTACTGTAGCACCGTCATACTGTTCATGTACTGTAGCGCCGCCATACTGTAGCACCACGCGTACTGTAGCAGCCCCATGTATCCCTATAAATATGAGGGCAACCCCATATGTAATAGTTAGACTTGAAATTTCAGAATTGAAAGAGCTCTTGCTCCTTTAGTGTGTGAGGTATTTCCACCACTTAGAGGATTGGGAGTTGTTCTGAGTTGCTGCTCCGTTGTTCTTGCGATTGCTTGACGATTGCATGAACGTGTTGCTCCACGTTAGCGAGTAACAAAAGGGCCGAAGCGTGTTGTTGGGTGAATCGAGTGCCGTAGGCTTCCGTAATCAAGACGGTGGTTGACGGTGTCATTCATCAGGCCTCACGGGCTAGTTATCCAGAATCCTACGACGTGAAGATCGGGCTTCCCCGGTTCGTATCATCTTGGTATTCAGAGCTCAAGGTTTACACGGTAGGATTTGTATCTCTACTATCTACTAGTTGTAGCTGTTTTTATTACCTATCCAGAAAAAGCCCCACAAAAATATTTGTTCTTAAGCCATAGAATCAATTGAAAATTTTGGTGAGTTTTGCTAGGTTTTAGTCCACTAGAATCTTGCTTGCTTGCTGATCCAAAAATTTCCATTATCTTCCTTTCATCTAAATATCATTTACCAAATCTGTCCCTCAAATCTGTTGGTATATATTTCTATATTTTGCAACTAGTCTGTACCAACATCCATAATATCCCTCTAGAGTTTGTAGCACACATATTATCATCCCCATATAAGCGAACTCCTACTTGCCCTTTGAAAGTCCTTGTTACAAGAAGAAAGGACCTTGGTAGAAAAGAAAAGAAAAGAGTAAAGAAAGAAAGAAAGAAAGAAAGTAAAAAGTGAAAAAAAAAAGGAGAAAAGAAAAAGAAAGATCAAAAGAGTACTTGGGTCTTTTGTAACATCTCAAAGCTTGTACTTCTTAGTGTGCAAATCTGAATTTATTTACATCACAATCCTGAAGTTATCTTTCCAATCTCCACTTATATTTTTGGATCACAACTAAGTATTGAATTCTGGTGTGGATTATTACTTACCATTACAACATCTAGAATTTCAATTGCATAGGAGCAACACTAACATTCCAAGCTCCACAAAATAGCCACCGTCTTATTACAGCACTTAGGGTCTTGATTCACTCACAACACCTTTACCCAATTACTGCTACTGGAGTATACATTGTTCTATAATCAAGAAGCTATCGTAAGAACTTCGGTAAGCAAGGGTGAGGATTGAGCGAGTCCACATACCTAAAACTATTTGCGTTATGCTATTTTTGCGTGTGTAACTAACCATGGCAGGTCACGAATATGTGGAATTTCCCTTCTATGGAAGTGATAATCCAGAGGAATATCTTCAATGGGTACAACATATGGAATTGGAACTTAAATCCCAGAAGTTTACCGACGCCAAAGAAGTCGTGCGAGCGACCATGGAATTTGAAGAATATGCTTATGATTGGTGGAAGCATCATCCTAGCAAGCGATCCATCACTAGTTGGGATGAACTGAAGAAAATCATGAGAGAAGAATTTGTGCCATATGAGTATGAGCATGAATTACTTCGTCAAGTGAAAAGCACTAAACAAGGATGCCAATCTGTCCAAGCATATTATAAGAAGTTGTCTTCTGCAATGAATCGTGCCAACATCACGAATGTATATGAAGAAAGGGCTTACTTCAAACAAGGTTTGAATCCTGAAATCTCTGCCACTGTTCGATTAAAATATAATGGTAGTATGCAGGATCTTGTAAACTTTGCAATAGCAGAAGAAAACAAACTTAAGAAGCAGCCGCATAAACCTTGGTTCAACTTGAGCCAAAGTCTTGATCCTTCAACAACTAAAGTCGCTAGTTTTAATCTTCAAGCACCTAAAGCTAATAAAAAGGAACAAGCCACTCATAATATGCCCACCAAGGAGAGCACATTTTCATGTCAAAAAGAAAATAAAGCTATAGGAGATAGCAAGAATAAAGAGGATGATGAAGAAAAAGGTAGGGGGGGGGGGGGGGGGGGGGGGGGGGGGGGGGGGGGGGGGGGGGGGGGGGGGGGGGGGGGGGGGGGGGGGGGGGGGGGGGGGGGGGGGGGGGGGGGGGGGGGGGGGGGGGGGGGGGGGGGGGGGGGGGGGGGGGGGGGGGGGGGGGGGGGGGGGGGGGGGGGGGGGGGGGGGGGGGGGGGGGGGGGGGGGGGGGGGGGGGGGGGGGGGGGGGGGGGGGGGGGGGGGGGGGGGGGGGGGGGGGGGGGGGGGGGGGGGGGGGGGGGGGGGGGGGGGGGGGGGGGGGGGGGGGGGGGGGGGGGGGGGGGGGGGGGGGGGGGGGGGGGGGGGGGGGGGGGGGGGGGGGGGGGGGGGGGGGGGGGGGGGGGGGGGGGGGGGGGGGGGGGGGGGGGGGGGGGGGGGGGGGGGGGGGGGGGGGGGGGGGGGGGGGGGGGGGGGGGGGGGGGGGGGGGGGGGGGGGGGGGGGGGGGGGGGGGGGGGGGGGGGGGGGGGGGGGGGGGGGGGGGGGGGGGGGGGGGGGGGGGGGGGGGGGGGGGGGGGGGGGGGGGGGGGGGGGGGGGGGGGGGGGGGGGGGGGGGGGGGGGGGGGGGGGGGGGGGGGGGGGGGGGGGGGGGGGGGGGGGGGGGGGGGGGGGGGGGGGGGGGGGGGGGGGGGGGGGGGGGGGGGGGGGGGGGGGGGGGGGGGGGGGGGGGGGGGGGGGGGGGGGGGGGGGGGGGGGGGGGGGGGGGGGGGGGGGGGGGGGGGGGGGGGGGGGGGGGGGGGGGGGGGGGGGGGGGGGGGGGGGGGGGGGGGGGGGGGGGGGGGGGGGGGGGGGGGGGGGGGGGGGGGGGGGGGGGGGGGGGGGGGGGGGGGGGGGGGGGGGGGGGGGGGGGGGGGGGGGGGGGGGGGGGGGGGGGGGGGGGGGGGGGGGGGGGGGGGGGGGGGGGGGGGGGGGGGGGGGGGGGGGGGGGGGGGGGGGGGGGGGGGGGGGGGGGGGGGGGGGGGGGGGGGGGGGGGGGGGGGGGGGGGGGGGGGGGGGGGGGGGGGGGGGGGGGGGGGGGGGGGGGGGGGGGGGGGGGGGGGGGGGGGGGGGGGGGGGGGGGGGGGGGGGGGGGGGGGGGGGGGGGGGGGGGGGGGGGGGGGGGGGGGGGGGGGGGGGGGGGGGGGGGGGGGGGGGGGGGGGGGGGGGGGGGGGGGGGGGGGGGGGGGGGGGGGGGGGGGGGGGGGGGGGGGGGGGGGGGGGGGGGGGGGGGGGGGGGGGGGGGGGGGGGGGGGGGGGGGGGGGGGGGGGGGGGGGGGGGGGGGGGGGGGGGGGGGGGGGGGGGGGGGGGGGGGGGGGGGGGGGGGGGGCTTCCGTAATCAAGACGGTGGTTGACGGTGTCATTCATCAGGCCTCACGGGCTAGTTATCCAGAATCCTACGACGTGAAGATCGGGCCACCCCGGTTCGTATCACCACTTCTCCCTCAAATCCACTTCGTCTTCTCCCGCCCGCCATGTTCGACAGTGAATCCGACCTACAAGAGTGGCTCAAGGCCGTCGGGGATTCCGATGGCTCATCGACACCCGTCGAGGAGGAGCTAGCGCTCAGCATTGCCCTCCGCCGGTTGCTGCTGGACCGGGGCGGCCGCTCCTCTTCCGGGGCATTGGCGACTGGCCGGGTGGGCAGCAGTAGCTTTGCGGCGCCCCGAGCTCGTCCGACGCACTCCCTGCCGGCCCCTGCAGGCGGCAGCACCACCTGCACCTGCCCCTCCGGGGCGCCGCTGGGTGCTGTTGCCGGCGGAACCGCAGCCGGAGTCCGTGGGCCGCGTGTATCGGCTCGCAAAGAAGCGGATGGCGGAGGCGGCTAACAATCACGGATCTAAGGGTGGATCGAGCAGATCAGCGCCACAGCCACTTTCCCCGGCCAACGACGACGACGAGAACCTCCGCACCGCCATCCGCCGCTCGTAAACGTCTGCGGAGACGGACGCCCGCCGTCGTCGCCGCAAAGATGTGAAGGCACTCCGCGTGGCACTAGAGGAGTCAGAGCGGTTGGCGAGGAAGCCGACGGGGTGGTAGAGGGGCAAGCACGACGAGACTGACGCAACGTGCAATGTCGGGCCAGTTAAAAATCGCCCCGGTTTGAATGAAATATAAAGAACTTTGCAATATAATATATAGAACTCGTTAAAAATAGGGCATTCGTACATTCAGTCTAGCTGTTGCCATTAAAAATTATTTTAAATTAGTACTAGTAATTATTCTAAATGTATTTCAATGTGAAGATCACTTAGTGCCTAGCTTATTGCATGTACATAAAACTACAAGTGTGGGCGTCTCTATGCTAAAAACTGCTAAGTGTTGGTTGGCTTTCCCTTAGATCAATCCCCTCCATTGAATGTAGAATCAACGCTGGATTGGTGGCCGCATGTTACGGCGTGACTGCCCGCGGGAAAGTCACCTGATCCCGGTCTAACATGCCCACTCCCCATGCTACACATCAAATGACCCTGAACCTTCACAAAAAAAAGCAGGGGAAGGCAAACCCTCTGACCTACACAAATGCTGCCCCCGCAGAGCTATAGCTCACTTTCATAACCGATCTCACAGTTTCAAGCAAAAATAATAAGGAAAAAAAGGCGAAACTAATTACTCTACTAAACAATCATGTGTAGATCCGACATGGAAAATTTGGTCTCAACCGACTTTATAATAAAATCATGAGCATCCCACTGAAAATATAAAATGTAAACTGGGAGAACAAAAACTACATTTCAGTTTTATTTCCAACATCTTTTGCAGGTTTCTATGAGCAGTTCTTTGTTTTTTTTCTCATCTCATGAGTGTGTGCTACGCAAGAAAAAAATACGTGCATCAAGACTCAGACAGTGACCATGAATGTGTGGCTGTAAAGAGGTGCAAAAAACTGAAACTCTGCAAATTTCAACTAAAATACTAGTGCTGAGCAGATTGGCAAATCAATAATACTCACTGGAACAATCATACTTCAAGAAAAATCATTAGGCAAAATGGCAGTACTAATAGCTATACTAAACAATCAAGAGTAGGTATCACACGATGTTACCCTTACACATAATTCACCTGCTCGCAGCCGGTCACCACTATCAGAACAAAGGAGAGAGCACCAAGCGCTCAAACAGGGACTCCAATCCACCAAAAAGAAGGTATCCGGGCGATTGAAGCGCTCGGCAGGGGCTACATCCCGTGGTGTTCCAGTCCATGATTTGTAGCCACCAACCCGACCTCGGGGCGACCACGAGTAGAGGAGACCCAGCTTTACCCCGGCCTTCTCCATTTGCCTATGTCCGCGACCGCACGACGCCGTTGAAGTATGGTTGCACGATGAGGATGACAAGCGCCAGTGCTACATCCCAACGCAGCCGAGGGGGCAGACAGAGTTGGGAAGCGGGCAGCAGTACCTCGCTCTGTTGGCGACTGTAGACAGCCTGCACCGGAGCTGCTCCTTCCATGGGCGTCACGGCCGCATGGAGCTCCTCCTCCTCGTGCAGCTCTGCTCCATCGGGTGGACTTGATTTGTCGGTGTACGGTGTCGCCTCCTCGGGCAGATCTCGGCCGCTCCAGAAGTGGTGGTCGTCCTGGTTGTGGCACCGTCGACGGGTCACGAAACGAGGGAGGACGGTGGTGGCTGGAGGACGATGGGACGCTGGTGCTGTAGCACGGGTCGTAGAAGGAGGACGTGAATGTAGAGAAGGCAGTGGTGGAGGTTGGCGTACCAGGAACGGTGGAGGAAGAAAGGAGCCTAATCCAGATCTACTCTGCTAAGGAGGAGAGAGAAGATGTTCGGACGGCTGGGCTTCATGCTAGAGTGGTGATCGTGAGTGATGGAGAGGAGGTGCATACAGGAGGCCATGGCTGATCGGGAAGTGTGGCCGTGGTATGGATCCAAACCGGAGAGGGAGTTAGAGAGAGGCATGGACGAGGGAGACACGTGGCTACGAACCACGGTGTCGGGGGTTCGAATCCCTCCTCGCCCACAGCCTTCCAAAGGGGGAAGGGCCTTTACTTTCCCCCAGAGGGTAGGAAAACAGATGTAGAGGTGGCAGGCTCTTTCGACAGGCTTGGCACGGAACGCATCCGGAACCTTTTCGTAGGCTGGGAACTGTAAGCGCACGGGCCGAGGACACAGGCTCCTGACGACTTGCCAGCCTACTACTCTGGCTCTACTGGGCTATAAACAGGGACCATGGTCCCATTTTGTCTATATAAGGAAATAACTATCAAACACTTAAAATGAAGAAAACATAAAGAGGGAAAGAATAGGGACCAGATCTCAACGAGAACATGTGGGTATGATTGCCACCTCCACAAGATTGTTGCATAGGTTTGCTTTTCCCTATATATAGGGGGGGGGGGGGGGGGGGGGGGGGGGGGGGGGGGGGGGGGGGGGGGGGGGGGGGGGGGGGGGGGGGGGGGGGGGGGGGGGGGGGGGGGGGGGGGGGGGGGGGGGGGGGGGGGGGGGGGGGGGGGGGGGGGGGGGGGGGGGGGGGGGGGGGGGGGGGGGGGGGGGGGGGGGGGGGGGGGGGGGGGGGGGGGGGGGGGGGGGGGGGGGGGGGGGGGGGGGGGGGGGGGGGGGGGGGGGGGGGGGGGGGGGGGGGGGGGGGGGGGGGGGGGGGGGGGGGGGGGGGGGGGGGGGGGGGGGGGGGGGGGGGGGGGGGGGGGGGGGGGGGGGGGGGGGGGGGGGGATACTTAAAATGATAAAGTATAATATATACTACCACATGATACTATATGAGACATGTGGGATAACTACCATCCGGAAAATATATATAGGGAAAACATATCCTACCACCCTGGGGTAGTTACCCCACATGTGTCATATACTATCATGTGATAATATATATTCTACTTTATTATTTTAAGTATGTTCATATAGTATATATAAGATACTCCAAAGTGACTTACATGAAAAATTGCAAGTTGGCCTATGGTTTTATTATATTTGTGAAATATGTACATATTTGTACGTAAAAAGAAGCATACTCAAAATACGATACATACTATCAAAAAAGTAATATATATACTACCTAAACATTGTTATATACTACATACTACACGTACATACTCTCGGTTTCGACAGATAGGACATACAACATACAAAACGCAAGTGATGGTAACTACCATCGGTGGTAGATAAAATTTGTCCTATATATATATAGTGTTAATATTCATCACTTAGGGTGCAGAATAAGTTATTCTTCACCCGCGGTAATCTTACGATCGTTTCATAAATAAATTACATATGAAATACAAATAGTTACATTCATGTCGATTCACTACATAAAATTTGGCATAAAAACAAAAATATAGATCATAAGACCAAAAAAATTGCATTTTATGTATATTTTACACTATATTTTTACGCCTGTAATTTTATGTAACATAAAATATTTTTTTACTGTGATTACATCATTTGTTACGTTCTCTTATTACGTATAAAATAAGACAAAAATTTACGAAACGTAAAATTATGGTGCATTGATGTTAAAATAGAGGGGTGAAAAATAACTATTCCTCACCCAGGGTGACGAATAGTCAATCCGTATATGTGTGTGTATATATATATCATGATTTGCTATGCGATAGGATAAGAATGAAAAAAATTGGTATTAATTTTTAGAAGTGGATAACAATAAGCATGAACTAGATGGCACTATACAATGTTCAATTACATTCATGGATGAGTAGCCTGTAAGTGAACTTTTAAGAGAAATATTTAAATATGTTCTTTCTTTTTCTTTCAACTACAAGACAATAAGAGAGGCATAATTTTCTCTATTTTTATTAAAGATACTTCTGCAGCTCCTACTTTGAAATGATCAAATGAAAGAGACTATATAATAAGATCAACAAAATCAGAGACAAAATCATGAGTTCACAAAACAAGGTCACCACATTTAAACAAGATCATGCACTGGGTAAGGGGATGAGATTTGGGTCGAGAACACGTTTAAACAAGATCATGCACCGGGTAACGGGATGAGATTTGGGTCAAGACTAGCGGCTGTGTTAGCTTAGGATAAAGCGGCTACGTTTTTCCCATTAGGCAATGACACATGGTACCTACCATTTAGAAGGAATTAGTATATGTGTATTGTGTTCCCATACCCGTACCGACTTACCTGATGGGTATAATTTTCTCCCATTTATAAGCCCACTAGTCAATGTGTACATGCAATGCACGTTAATTTGAAAGTATATTAAGTGCATGCGGATATTAAGTATGATATTATTTACGTGTTATTATGTGATTAGCATTATTTTTGGTATGAAATTAACTGCACGCTAAACATGTTGAGCGCTCGACATTGAAGCAGTCTAGGTCGCTGGATTGACATGATTTGATGGCCGAGATTAATTGGATCTGTCCATTTGGGTCTTTTTATATTGAGTATAGATATAGATGAAATTAACTGCACGCTAAACGTGTTGAGCGCACGACATTGAAGCAGTCTAGGTCGTTGGATTGACATGATTTGATGGCCGAGATTAATTGGATATGCCCATTTGGGTATTTTTATATTGGTATAGATATAGATAAATATATGTTAAAAAAAATATAGATAGATATAGATATAGATGTCTTTTTATTTTTCTCAAACAATAGTTTTTTTTTACCCCATTGCCATGTTGACATGTCCGGGAGATCCCTCAATAGGCTTGAGCGGCTTAGAGCAACTCTAGCAGACCCCGCAAAAATACGACCCGCAAAATGCGTTTGCGGGTTCACGAAAATCGCTTTTGCGGGTCAAAAACATACGCGGCCGAGCAGAACCCGTATCTAAACCTGCATAATTTGAAAAAATACTTTCGCGGGAGAAATTGCACAAACAAAGTTCATCACATACTACATTGTTCATCGCATACTACATAGTTTATCACAAACTACAAGCATAGTTATACTACATACTACGTTAAACTAGTACTAGGGGGTCGGATCTGACGGCGGCGAGGTCGCGGCAACTGGACGACGCCGTGGAGGAGCCGAACGCTCAATCCTCCTCGCCGGAGCTGCAGAGATCGACGTACTTCTCCGACTGCTCCGCGCGGATGCGGCGCCACTCGTCAGCCTTCTTGTTGGCGGTGACGTTGTCGGCGACCGCCTGCCGCCACTCGAGGGCTTCGAGCTCCTCGGCGTGGCGCCGGCGCTCCTCCTCCTCGCGCACGCTCAGCTCGGCGATGGCGGCGGCGACGACGTCGAAGTCCGCGACGTAGTCCTCGGGTCCAACGACTCCGCGGCGGCCGAGCGGAGCGGGCTCTTCGGGCTCCTCCTTCACCGGCCGAGCGAACGGCGCCGGCGGCTCCGGCTCCTCCTCCTCCTCGTCCGACCACTCCCTCTTCACGGGGAGGAAGCCCGCGGCGGAGGAGAAGGAGGATCCGGCGTACGAAGAACGCGCGGAGGAGAACGACGCGCCGGCGGTCGTACTCCACCGTCTCGCGGCGGTCGAAGCTCGCCGGCGGCGAAAGCCCGCGGTTGGTCCACTTCCGCGCGCCCCGCTTCCTCGCGCCGTCGGACCGGACGCGCCGCTCGCGCTCCGGGTCCCTCTCACGGCCGGATCTGCTGCCGGAGCCGCGTCCGGAGCTCCACATTCGCCCCCACATGGCGGCTGGAGGCGGGGCGGAGGGTCGCCGGCGGCGAGAAATTGGGAGAGGAGAAAAGGGAATCGGGTGGCTCGCGGCGGCGGGGGATAGGGTTTGGACCCGCAAAAGGGTCGCGGAACCGCACTTATAGTGCTCGGGGCGTCCGGTTTGCGGGCTGCGGCAAAAGTTTTTGCGGGCCGGGCGAGTATGCGGGCTCTGTTCTGGCCGCAAAATTGGCCCAAGCCCGCATACTCGCCGGAATTTTTGCGGGCCGGGCGTTTTGCGGGGTGTGCTAGAGTTGCTCTTAGCCTCTCCATTCCCAGCGCACCTTTCGTCGAGCACCTGGCAATGGCGGCTTCCTCCCCGTCCGCCACCTCTCAGATGCGCCTAAGCCCCCTCCGTCCTTATTAAAGACCACCGCCGCCGCCGCTTTCCTTCTATCCAACTCCCGCAAATCCCTACCTACCCCGCTCGCGTTCGCTCGCTTGCGCCCGAACTGCCCGCATCTCTCGCGGGCACAGACCCCCGTTCCGGTCCTTGCCTCTGCTGTTTCGTGGCTAGTGGATGCCCCTGCCCTTCCCCTCCCGCGAATCCAGGTGATTCGCATCACCTTCGTGTCGTCAGGATCCAGTTCGTGCGCAATGTCGGCGGTGGCGCCACCGCTGTGCACTTGGATCGTCGCCGCCTGCTTGTCTGCAACCTGCGTCGCTGACGATGAAGGGAAGCAGCGCAACTACATCGGCGGCGGGCTTTTCGGCACGCGCCGCCACCTTGCTGCGCGCCGCCGAGGCGGGGCACGCTCTGGTGAGGCCATTTCCGTTGCCTTCTCCGCCCTTTCATGGTTTCTTGGTCCTTATCCGAATGTCAACTGTAAAATTGCGGTCGGCTGTACGCCTGTAACCATGTAGGTCATATCACAGGGTGTTCGGTGCGGGGTAAACGTCCGGGATTTATAGAGTTTCAGTTGTCAAATGGCTCGTGTGCATTTGGGGTTTCAGGCGAGAGACAATTATTCGCTGCTTTGTGCATGATTCTGTATGTGTAAATCTTGTTCTTATATGTGTGATGCATGCTCGAGTGAATAAGTGACTTCACCATGATGCCGTCATTAAAATAAAAGTATAATTTATCATAAACGTGGGATTTTTATCAGAATTGATTTATACATGAGGAAACTAAGTGGCAATATGGGAATTCGGTGTTGAAGATTGTACTATTAAAAACTGGTGTTTTTTGGGGAAATCATATGATTGGAATTATCGCTAATGTGCAACTTCCATTGCCATTTGTTTCATTTCATGCGAATAAACCTTCCAATATTGTTCGTCGGTTCTGGTTGATTAAAGAAACATCTAACTGATAAACACTTCTTTGCGTGTGATGCTACTTTTCTTTTGTGTGAGTCTATTTGTAGCATATGCCGAATCAAATTAGTTATCTATCACCTAAATGAGATGCCTTATGGACTGCAGGAGTGCCCATTGCTGTTTCCTTTCATCCTGAAAGAGGAGGTGTGGAAAACAACAAATCTGAAAACAAACAACGGAGGGTAGTTGTCACTGGCATGGGTGTCGTGACTCCGTTAGGCCATGAGCCTGATGAGTTTTACAGCAACCTCCTACAGGGTGTCAGTGGAATAAGTGAGATAGAAGCATTTGACTGTTCCAGCTATCCCACGGTATTATTTTATTCTACTTAACTTGGGTGTGGGGTTTATTTTGCAATGTAGCTGAAATATCCTTTACAGTCACACTCCTTGACATGCTATCTTTCATACAGAGAATTGCAGGAGAAATCAAATCCTTTTCAACAGATGGTTGGGTTGCACCAAAGTTAGCTAAGCGAATGGATAAGTTCATGCAATATTTGATAGTTGCTGGTAAGAAAGCATTGGAAAATGGTGGGGTCACTGAAGATATCATGAACGAGTTGGACAAATCGAGATGTGGAGTTCTAATTGGATCTGGTATGGGTGGCATGAAGGTCCGGATCTCACAGTGTATATATTTACTTGTAAAGAAGGCAGTGTTTATTACACTGTTTCCTTAATGCTTATGATGTTATTTTAAGCAGGTTTTTAGTGACGCAATTGAAGCATTGAGGGTCTCCTACAGGAAGATGAACCCATTTTGTGTACCTTTTGCAACTACAAACATGGGTTCTGCAATACTTGCGATGGATCTGGTGCATTATATGATCTGGATTATCAGTTTTTTAATTTTCTCAGTGGTTAATGATGATTAATTTTAAGTCGTATGCCTATGCAGGGCTGGATGGGCCCAAACTACTCTATCTCTACTGCTTGTGCCACTAGTAACTTCTGCATCCTGAGTGCAGCCAATCATATCATGAGAGGGGAAACTGTAAGTAACTTGATTTTTCGTGACATCCTGTAAGGAACGCCCTACTTGTTGACATGTCCTAAACATGCAGGATTTGATGCTGTGTGGTGGTTCTGATGCTCCAATTATACCAATTGGTACGGAAACTCATTATTTGAGATGTCATCATCCCAATTGTTATTGGCTTATTGTTTTTTTACTTGAACATCTTGTCTTTGCATGAATATTATGGTGATCATTTCTACTGTTACATGCAGGATTGGGAGGTTTTGTGGCATGTAGAGCTCTTTCACAGAGAAATAGTGATCCAACAAAAGCTTCTCGGCCTTGGGACATGGTTAGTCCTCCAAGATTTGTTTAACATAACCACTACCTAGTAGCCAAATCATATGAATCTACAGTCTACGCTTCATGTTTATACCACTGATACATTTGTCTTCATGTTTACTGGCTTGGTGCACATATTTACCTGGCGGTGATGATTCTGCACTAGTCGCATGCTTGAAATTAGCAGAACACGTACTGTTTTAACAGTTCGTGTTGTCTATTTTTTCTGCAACAGGATCGTGATGGGTTTGTCATGGGAGAAGGGGCTGGTGTGCTTCTTTTGGAAGAACTTGAGTATGCAAAGGTTGTGTTAATGAGATTCCTTAGATATTTTTTGTTCGTGCTTTTTTTCTCCATTTGTGTAGTTCTTCCATGGTGATTTCTTTTCAAATGTCTGAATGGAATTTCCATTCTATAGCAAAGAGGTGCAGAAATATATGCCGAATTTCTGGGTGGAAGCTTTACGTGTGATGCATATCATATGACGGAACCACATCCTGAAGGTGAAAAATATTCTTTAACCTTGTGGTGCATCTATTTTGTGATACTTCCCAACTGAAATTAGAACAATTTTTGTACTAATATTATGTTTATGTAATATCAGGGAAGGGGGTTATTCTTTGTGTCGAAAATGCACTAGCTGATGCAGGAGTAACAAGGCAAGACATTAACTACGTAAATGCCCATGCTACATCTACACAGTTGGGTGATTTAAAGGAATTCGAAGCTCTTTGCCGCTGTTTTGGGCAGAATCCTCAGGCATACCTCCTGATTCAGAAACAATCTTCTCTCTCTTCTTTGGCGTGTAAATTAAGCTCCGGAATGATATGCATTTTATGCATTGCAGCTAAGAGTAAACTCAACAAAGTCGATGACTGGCCACTTGCTAGGTGCTGCAGGTGGAATAGAAGCTGTAGCTGCTATACAAGTAGGTCTTACTGTAGTTTTCTTTTTTTATTTGAATTTAAAATTTCCTGTTAGCTAATCTTATGCTACTGTTTATGAACTATCATTTTGGTTCCTGGCTATATTACCTTTGTGCGATTTCTTGAATTCTGAACTCCCATGCGGTTTATGAATACCTATGTTTAAAACTCCATGCATGGAGCCTTTATAATCTAGCAGCGCCATCTCACCCCAAGTCCGTAAATACGAGTCTTCCCCTAAGAGATGCTTTGTTAAGGGTAAGAAATGTTCAAATTAACAGAATATCTTACTACTCTCTCTATTTTTCAGGGAATTAATATATATGCTACTGCTAAGTGGACAGTTCGAGAAATGCCACTACATAGTCTTAATTTTATTAGCATGCCATTGTTCAGTCACTGAATTCTGAAGAATCCCACTATGTCAAGAACTGGAAAACAGAACTCTTCTGTTATTCATTCTCCCCCCTTTCCACCCACCCCCTATCCGCTCCAGTACCTCCCGCCAGCTTACCTTGCCTTGTGCTGGTGACCAGCTGCGATGGCCCGAGCCCTCCCTGCATCTCACTGATGCCTTGTGACATTGACCTCTCCACGTAGGGCGAGTACCGTGACTTCCCATGGGAGCGTGTCCTAGAGGTTAGGGTTGCGGTGGATGCTGGTGAGCAACAAGATGCACATATCTGGAGGTGGAGGAGGCCATGGAACACCAAGCTTGGCCATGAATGTGGAGTGGAGAATTGGACTTCCACTCTTAGCTTGGAGATCTTATCCCTAGCTCCGCTGCTGGGATGGGAAGCAATGGAAGTGGCGAGGAATGGGAACAGATGGGGGATGTGGAAGGAAAAAGCATAACATGATGCCATCCTTCAAGTTTCTGTAACGTAATAATTGCTTATTTAAATATCAAGTTTGGTAGTGGCATTTTTCAGAAGTGGAATATATCTAAATTCTCCCCTCCCTTTTATAGGGCACCCATGTATTCAAGATTTATTATACTTTGCAATGTTTTACCAACAATCAGTTTAAGGGCTGTTCGGCAATCCTCCCACTCCATGAAATCTCAGGATCTGTGGAGCACCTCCTTCCCCACTCTGATTTTGAACTGCTGCTCCACCAACTCCGGAAGCGGAGTTGTGGATGGGAGGGAATCCGAACAGGCCTTTAATAGGAGTAGTATATAAGGCCAGAAAAGTAGCAGTGTTGGCTTTGTATTTGATGTATTCATATGAGCATGTGCAAAATTAACAAGTGACAGTAAATGAAATCTACAGCCTAGAGTTTAATTTGGTGGACTGTTAAGGTACGTTGTTTTAGTGAGTTGCAGCAAACCCAAAACGCAGGGATGCCTAGGTGCCTAGTCTAGAGTTTGAAGGTGCAAACAATAATAATTAAGCATACTTCATATGGCACGAAATAGATAAATATTTATGTAGCACATGGCTGGAGATTAGGAGGTATATCAGCACAATATCATTCCAAATTAAGTAATTTCTCTAGAGGGAGCAACATATTAAGAAGAGGGGTCACTGAGAAAAACACAGAACAAGCAAAAATGCAAAAATACGGTGCAACAGAGCAAGAGGCAGCAATATATAGAAGAGATCAAGAGGCAGCAATATATAGAAGAGATCCAGAGCAGATCAAATCATAGGGAGGAGAGAGAAGGAAACTAACCTGAGCTGAGCTGATCTCAAAGTTTTGCGGAGGCGGCAGGATGAGAAGGCAACTAAGGGGGGGGGGGGGGGGGGGGGGGGGGGGGGGGGGGGGGGGGGGGGGGGGGGGGGGGGGGGGGGGGGGGGGGGGGGGGGGGGGGGGGGGGGGGGGGGGGGGGGGGGGGGGGGGGGGGGGGGGGGGGGGGGGGGGGGGGGGGGGGGGGGGGGGGGGGGGGGGGGGGGGGGGGGGGGGGGGGGGGGGGGGGGGGGGGGGGGGGGGGGGGGGGGGGGGGGGGGGGGGGGGGGGGGGGGGGGGGGGGGGGGGGGGGGGGGGGGGGGGGGGGGGGGGGGGGGGGGGGGGGGGGGGGGGGGGGGGGGGGGGGGGGGGGGGGGGGGGGGGGGGGGGGGGGGGGGGGGGGGGGGGGGGGGGGGGGGGGGGGGGGGGGGGGGGGGGGGGGGGGGGGGGGGGGGGGGGGGGGGGGGGGGGGGGGGGGGGGGGGGGGGGGGGGGGGGGGGGGGGGGGGGGGGGGGGGGGGGGGGGGGGGGGGGGGGGGGGGGGGGGGGGGGGGGGGGGGGGGGGGGGGGGGGGGGGGGGGGGGGGGGGGGGGGGGGGGGGGGGGGGGGGGGGGGGGGGGGGGGGGGGGGGGGGGGGGGGGGGGGGGGGGGGGGGGGGGGGGGGGGGGGGGGGGGGGGGGGGGGGGGGGGGGGGGGGGGGGGGGGGGGGGGGGGGGGGGGGGGGGGGGGGGGGGGGGGGGGGGGGGGGGGGGGGGGGGGGGGGGGGGGGGGGGGGGGGGGGGGGGGGGGGGGGGGGGGGGGGGGGGGGGGGGGGGGGGGGGGGGGGGGGGGGGGGGGGGGGGGGGGGGGGGGGGGGGGGGGGGGGGGGGGGGGGGGGGGGGGGGGGGGGGGGGGGGGGGGGGGGGGGGGGGGGGGGGGGGGGGGGGGGGGGGGGGGGGGGGGGGGGGGGGGGGGGGGGGGGGGGGGGGGGGGGGGGGGGGGGGGGGGGGGGGGGGGGGGGGGGGGGGGGGGGGGGGGGGGGGGGGGGGGGGGGGGGGGGGGGGGGGGGGGGGGGGGGGGGGGGGGTAGAGGAGCAAGAGGAGAGCTGGGGCTGTACACAGGAAAGTGGTTTTCTGAGCTGTATCTAGTATTGCTGTCGTGAGGACTATTTGTAGTAAATAGGCATGTCGGTTGTTGAAGTGTATATGTGGATTGCCTAGCCCTTTCCATCAGTTCGAATTTTGGTTGCACTGGCTAGTGCATGAAACTTAACATGGTATCAAGGCCTAAGGTCTTGAGTTCAAGTCCGGGCTTCGCAATTTATCCAAAAGTTGTTCTTGCCCCCTCTATGTCCACGTATAAGCCTTTTGAGCCATACCTCTGAGTCTATTCACATGTTGACTTCTCGCATCACATGTGAGAGGGGTGTTGAAGTGTATATGTGGATTGCCTAGCCCTTTCCACCAGTTCAGACTTTTTGGTTGCATTGACTAGTGCATGAAGCTTAACATGGTATTAAGGCCTAAGATCTTGAGTTCAAGTCCTCGCTTTCGCAATTTATTCAAAAATTGTTGTTGTTGCCCCTGTTCATCTATAGGCCTCTTGAGCCATACCTCTGAGTCTATTCACATGTTAACTTACCGCGTCACACGTGAGAAGGGGTGTTGAAGTGCATATGTGGATTGCCTAGCCCTTTCCACCAGTTCAGACTTTTTGGTCGCGTTGGCTAGTGCATGAAGCTTAACATGGTATCAAGGCCTAAGGTCTTGAGTTCAAGTCCAGGCTTACGCAATTTATTCAAAAATTGTTGTTGCCCCCTATGTGTTGGTTATCTAGCAAGTATATGCCTCTTGAGCCATACATCTGAGTCTGTTCACGTGTCGACTTCCCCCGTCACATGTGATAGGAGGTGTTGAAGTGTATATATGGATTGCCTAGCCCTTTCCATTAGTTCGGACTTCTGGTTGCGTTGGCTAGTGCATGAAGCTTATCATGGTATCATGGCCTAAGGTCTTGAGTTCAAGTCCCAGCTTTTGCAATTTATCCAACATAGTGACAATGGGATCTCGCAGTATATCATAATTTGAGTCTGTCCAACACCATTGTTCTGCCAACAATGTGTTCCCATTATTGCCGGCATCTTTGTTACTTAAACAATGAGCTATAATTAGGAAAACGGGACCATCATGCAATACATGAGCTAGTCTTAAGAGGTAAAACTAGGGATCTACTTGGTGTTTATGTTTTCAGACATACAATTGGGTTTCTCTTCGAATCTAATATCGAGAACAATTGCAAATAACAACAACAAAGCCTTTAGAGCATCTCCAACAGGCACGCAACGTGCTAAATAAATTTTACAGCGCCGAAATAGCATCTTTTTGCGCGCAACAGAGCGCTGGCTCCAGCGGCCGCTACAAAATATGGCGCGCGTGAGCAGCTTCAGCAGGCGCTGCAAAATCCGGCGCGCGTGAGCAACCGGTACTACGACGCAACACATACGAACAATATGAAACAACATATAGATAAAATTCAAATAGCATAGTTCAAGCCCAACACCACAAACTAGTCCATACGATACAAATAAAAATAGATAAAAACGATACTACGATGCAAATATACTAGAAACTACTCGTTGTCATCCTCCTCGGTGGTGTAGTCCGACGACAGAAACACTTCATCCCACCGAGGATCATTGTCGTCAAAGGTCGACGCAGATCCCATTTCGCACTGCGCAATCGCCAGTGCCTTCGGCGCATGCTTGTCCGCCCGATCCGCGGCTCGCTGCGCCCTCCTCTGTGCCCAGAAGTTGTTCTTGGCGGCGACATCCTCCGGGAAGCGCTGGCGCCACTCTGCCGTGGCGTACTCGTCCGCCTCGGCGACGAGGAGGCGGCGCTCCCGCCTACGCAGATGCGGCGGTCCTAGTCGGTGATTAGCCGCGGCAGAGGCGCGAGATCCTGCGCCTGCTTGCGCGTACGGGCGTCCGAGAAATTCATCTGTGAACGTGGCCGGTTGAGGCGCCACGCCGCTGTGTCGTACGCGCGGGCGGCCTCGTGGGCGGTCTCGAACGTCCTAAGACCGAGACGTATATCACCGGAGCGGATCTCCGCGTAATACACGCCGGAGGGGCGGGCGCGGACGCCGAGGTAGCCGGAGCTGCTCCGGGCGCGCGGCGGCATGTCGTCGGTGGGGGAGAAGGCGCGGTGGCGTGGGGAGAAGGGCAGCGGGGCGCTGGAGGCGAGGAAGAAGGGCGCGGCAGGGAAGGAGGTGATGGAGTGGCGGTTGGCGGGCTCGCACGCGCGGGTTTTATAGAGCGCACCCGACGCCGCGCGCCAAAACTGTCGCGTGCGTTGCTGTTTTTTCACGCGAGCGCGCGCAATTCTTTTTCACGCGCCTGCTGGAGCGCCAAACCGCCCCGTGCGCGCTAAAAATACCTTTTTCCCGCGCGCGCCATATCTAGCGCGCCTGTTGGAGATGCTCTTAGTCCTAAACAAGTTGGGGTAGGCTAGAGGTGAAACCCATAATGTCTCGCAACCAACTCATGGTTCTGGCACATGGATAGCAAGCTTCAATGCACCCCTGCCCATGGTTAGTTCTTTGGTGATACTCAAGTCCTTCATATCTCTCTTTACGGACAGCCCCGACCCTGTGTGGGGGGGAGCGGGGCGGCCGCCCCGGGCCCCAAGGTGCTAGAGGGCCCCCAATTCTTCTCTTAATTGGCTTAGCGCCCTGGCCTGGAGTGCCGATGTATTTACATACTCCAAAGCGAGAAAATGGGTGCCCTTCTCCTACAAACTTTTCCTTGATTTCCTCGCTTTCCTTCGTGCTACTAGTACCATTGAGGGCCCTTTCAATTGATTAATAGAGCAATTTGCTACTAGTACCATTGAGGGCCCTTTCGATTGATTAATAGAGCAGTTATTGCATGCGATTAATTAGGCATAGTTATATGAAAAAAATCCTCCCTTAATTTCCTTCCTTAGTCAGTTAGTCTTCCCAAAAAAATCATTCATTAATCCACAAGCTGTAAGGGCCAGTTCTTTTGGGGGGATTAAAAAATAAGTTGCCTCTCCCCGGCTTAAAAAATAAGCCGCTCTCAAAATTTGTTGAGGCTTCTAAAGTAGTAATCCCATAACTCGTATAGAAGCCCAAATGAATGAGAGAGGCGGCTTATGGGAAAAGTCGGGGATGATGTGGGTTATTTTTTAAGCCGCCAAAAGAACTGGCCCTAAGTTGTGTGCCCAATTTTGCGAGAAAATCAGGACAATGGGAAGCGACAATACCACAACACACGGGCGATAATAGATCAAGATCGTGACGCTTGCTATCCATCTACTGTGAGTAAAAAAAAAAGATATCAATCTACTATGTGTGCATGGTGCTGCCTCGGGTCGGAGCAGATCTAAGTCGGAGGAAGGCTGGACTGCCGGAGATAGCCAGTCGCGCTGTCTCGCACGAGACCACACTGACAAGCCGGGAGGCTAGATCGTACTGTTAGGGCACGAATAGAATTACAGAAGAGAAGGTATGTCTCTAATCTCTACTTGTATAGGTAGTCTTTGGCCTAGGAAATTTTATCATGATGGTTGATTAAAAGTTATGAACGATCATCGACATGCATGGCCTCTGTGTCATTACAATTGGGCACTAATAATCGATTTATGAGTATTGTTAATGGATATATATCATTGTGGTTATTAATTTTTATATTTGGGGACTTGCCGGTAATTGCTATGGAGAGGAATAAACTAATCCGTAAGGTAAGGGCAATACATAATACATTGTAACATCTAAATGGATGACAACGTGGGTGATCAATGGCATTTAAATCCGGAAATTGCTTTTGGAGGCCGAGCTCCATGAAGGCCTCCAAATGTAAAATTCAAAATTCATGAAAATTCATATTTTTACATTTTAAAAAATCTGAAAAAAAAAATAAAGAGACAGATGAAGGCATAATGCACAAGTGGGTAAACTTTCAGGACGAAATACGTTAAAATGAGGGCTGTGCAAAAGACAAATCCGAGGCTTTTTAACACATGATACTATTCATCCTCCCAAGACCATGAATTTGTCTTTTTTGTATAGGTCGCATTTCAACGTATGTTATCCTGAAATTTTACAACATACGGCTCACATCCTTGTTTACTTGTACAATTTTTTTTTGATTTTTTTTGAAACCAAAATTTTTGAATTTTGTTTTTTCTTAAAAGAGGCCAAGATCCAAAATGTCATTCTCCATTTAAATCATCCATTAGTCTCCACCAGCTACCAGTTTTTACTATAGCTGATTAGGATAAGAAATTAGGATAAACTTAATAATAAAGCTAATGCACATATTAGTAAAGAAGAGACTTATAAGAGAAAAATATTGTAGTATTTCCGATTCAAAATATTTTTTTGCAATACTTAATTATGTTTATGTTAAGGGCCCTAGGTTTAGTTCCGCCTCGGGCCCTCGAAATCTCAAGACCGGCCTTGTTTACGGACTCCTCCCACGTCAAGTTCGGTCTACCCGACCTCTCTTGACATTATCAACATGCTTTAGCCGTCCGCTATGCACTGGCGCTTCTGGAGGCCTTTTCTAAATATGCCCAAACCATCTCAGACGATGTCGGACAAGCTTCTCTTCAATCGGTGCTACCCCAACTCTATCTCGTATATCATCATTCCGGACTCGGTCCTTCCTTGTGTGGCCACACATCCATCTCAACATGCTCATCTCCGCCACACCTAATTGTTGAACATGTCGCCTTTTAGTCGGCCAACACTCAGTGCCATACAACATTGCGGGTCGAACCGCTGTCCTATAGAACTTGCCTTTTAGCTTTTGTGGCACTCTCTTTGTCACAGAGAACGCCAGAAGCTTGGCGCCACTTCATCCATCCGGCTTTGATTCGATGGTTCACATCTTCATCGATATCCCCATCCTTCCGCAGCATTGACCCCAAATAATGAAAGGTGTCCTTCTAAGGCACCACCCACCCATCAAGGCTAACCTTCTTCTCCTCGTGCCTAGTAGTATTGAAACCACATCTCATGTACTCGGTTTTAGTTCTAATAAGTCTAAAACCTTTCAATTTCAAGGTTTGTCTCCATAGCTCTAACTTCCTATTGACCCCCGTCCGACTATCATCGACTAGCACCACATCATCCACAAAGAGCATACACCATGCGATATCTCCTTGTATATTCCTTGTGACCTCATCCATCACCAAAGCAAAAAAGATAAGGGCTCAAAGCTAACCCCTGGTGCAGTCCTATTTTAATCGGGAAGTCATCAGTGTCACCATCAGTTGTTCGAACACTTGTCACAACATTATCGTACATGTCCTTGATGAGGGTAATGTACTTTGCTGGGACTTTGTGTTTCTCCAAGGCCCGCCACATGACATTCCGCGGTATCTTATTGTAGGCCTTCTCCAAGTCAATGAACACCATATGCATGTCCTTCTTTTACTCCCTATATCTCTCCATGAGTTGTCGTAAGATAATGCCTTCCATGGTTGACCTCCCAGGCATGAAACCAGACTGATTTTTTGTCACACTTGTCATTCTTCTTAAGCGGTGCTTAATGACTCTCTCATAGCTTCATTGTATGGCTCATCAGCTGAATTCCACGGTAATTAGTACTCCCTCCGTCCCAAAATAAGTATCTCAACTTTGTACTAAAGGTTGAGACACTTATTTTGGGACGGAGGGAGTACAACTTTGAACATCCCCCGTCTTGAAGATTGGTACTAATATACTCCGTCTCCATTCTTCTGGCATCTTTTTGCCCAAAAAATGAGGTTGAAAAGCTTAGTTAGCCATACTATAGCTATGTCTCCGAGGCCTCTCCACACCTCAATGGGGATACAACCAGGGACCAACCCCTTGCCTCCTTTCATCCTTTTTAAGGCCTCCTTGACCTCAGACTCCTGGATTCGCCGCACAACACGCCTGCTGGTATCATCAGAGGAGTCGTCCAGTTCAATGGTAGAGCTCTCATTCTCCCCATTGAACAGCTTAACGAAGTACTCCCACCATCTATCTTAATATCCTCATCCTTCACCAGGAGCTGGTCTGCTCTGTCCTTGATGCATTTGACTTGGTCAACATCCCTCATCTTCCTCTCTCAAATCTTGGCCATCTTATATATCGGCGTACGGCAATCTATGGGACCAGAGAGCCCCTTACGTTCGGCGAGGGCTCACAGCACACAAAGAGCAGCAACAACCGTGAAAGCACTCGAGCAACAACCGTGAAGTTAAAACCCTACTCCTGCTTAGTGGATTATGTGCATATGAGCCCTGTGATTACAGAGAGCGCGACCTTGCCGGCAAGGAGCTCGGGAGGTGCTGCTAAGCTACTGCAAATGGGCAGTGTTTCGATCTTTGTAAAGGTTGCCATGGCCCTGCTTTTATAGATGAAAGGGGCCACCATAGTGGCAAAATAATAATTACAGAGGGGAAATAGTGGATACAGTGCTATCATACCTAACACTGATGGTGTAGGACAAACACATTAAATGCGTCGTGATGTGTCACGCCGGGACAAATACTGGCAAGGGAGCGCCACTCCACCTGTACCGTCAGCCATCTACCTTTTATTACCGTGACACGCCCTCTAGACGGGTGTCAATAAAGTTGATCTTTAGGCGGTGGATCGTCACGTGCCCCGACAAGCTTCACCTAACCCCCTGCGCGCTCGCCACCCGTCGGCAAGATCTTGACAGGTAGGTGCGGTAGAGCGGTGGAAGAGGTTTGGGCTTGATGGTGCAGAGCTTGCCGGCGATGTGGAGAATGCCTTGCCGGAAAGGTTGCTTCTCGGCAGCCTGAGTCTTGATCTTCAGTACTTCCTTTAGTACTTCTTGATGACCTACCTCAAAGTCTTCTTCATGGTTTTATCTACCATGTCTTGAGTGCTTTGTGATGGAACTATCTTTCGTCAAGCCCTTGTCGACAAGGAGGCTACAACTATCTGTGCGTAGTCAGGGGTATGAACATCTATGTTCAATACACTGACATTATAGATGTCCCTTTCGCCTTCCTTCGTGTCTAACCGCTCGTAGAGGTCCTCATACGCCTGACCCCTTGCTTCACTCACAGCTCGTTTTGTGGCCTTCTTTGCCATCTTGTACTTTTCTATGTTGTTTGCACTCCTATCCAGGTATAGGCGTCTCAAACAATCTTTCTTCTCCTTAGTAGCATTCTGGACATCATCATTCCACCACCAGGTATCTTTAACTTCGTTTCTACTTCCCCTGGACACTCCAAACTCCTCTGATACCACCTTATGAATGCAAGCCGCCATCTTGGTCCACATATTGTCTGCATCACCTCCTTCCTCCCAAGGGCCCTCCTTAATGACCCTCTCCTTGAACGCCTAAGCTACCTCCCCCTTGAGCTTCCACCACTTCGTTCTAGCGTCTTTGGCACGCTTATCCCGCTGCACACGAATCCAAGAGCGAAAGTCAGCCACCACAAGCTTATGCTGAGGGACAACACTCTCTCCAGGTATCACCTTACAATCTAGGCACGCACGTCTGTCTTCTCTTCTCGAGAGGATGAAATCAATCTTGCTAGAGTGTTGACCACTACTAAAAGTCACTAGATGTGATTCTCTCTTTTTAAGGAGGGTATTAGCTACGATCATGTCGTAGGCTAGAGCAAAGCTTAAGACATCTTCTCCTTCTTGATTCCTGATGCCATAGCCAAAGCCCCCATGCACCCTTTCAAAACTTGTGTTAGATGTACCCATGTGGCCATTGAGGTCTCCTTTGAAGAGGTTCTCGCCAATCGGTACACTCCTAACTATGTGATCCAGGCCTTCCGAGAACTCCTTGGTGTTCTCATTGTGGCCTACTTGCGGGGCATACGCGCTGATAACATTGAGACTAAGTCCCCAACTACCATCTGGACCAGTAAAATCCGGTCCCCATGTCTCTTGACGTCTACCACTCCATTCTTGAGGCTCGTTTTGATCAAGATGCCTACTCCATTTCTGTTCGCGAGCGTCCCCGTGTATGTTAGAGTACGTAATGGGCCACAGCTTGAAGCCGGTATCCTCCACCTCCTTCGCCTTCTGTCGCCTCCATTTGGTTTCTTGGACGCAAAGGGTATCAACACCTCTCCTCACCGCTATATCAACTCAACCACTCTTATGGAGATGAAACTAAAAGATTTTCGTTGCGCGTAACCCTCTCAGCGACGCGCCACATCGGAACCCTGGTGTGGTGTCAAATGGGCAATGGCCGGGCCGTCACCACCCCGGTGGCGCGCCGTATCTTGATCTGGATACGGTGGCAAGTGAGCAAGGATCAGGTCGCCGCATCCTTAATGGCGTGCTACACTGATGCCCGGGTGTAGTGGAAAATGTGCAAGGGTCTCCATAAGAACAGTTGCAAATATATCACAAACATATAAACTTAATTATGAACAAGGAAATAAGTAATAACATTTCATTATTGCCTCTAGGGCATATTTCCAACTTGAGTCACTTGAAGGACTTGCACGAGAGGATTTCTTTGATCATTTTTGGAGAATTTCTGAAAGCCGGTTTTCTTCGTGAACTTGTTGAATTTCCTCACAAGATGTGCGACGTCTTTGTGGATTTGGGATCATCAGAATCACATGAGGGATCTTCTTCAGATGAAGAATCAGCTTTAGCCTTTAAAGCTTTCGCTTTTAAATCATGACTCTTGTGATAGCCTGGTCCATACAAATCTCTCTTTTCTTCTTGCTGCAGCTCGTGTGTGTTGAGCCTCCTGAGAACATCAGTTGGGTCAAGTTCCTTGTAATCAGGACGCTCTTGTATCATTAGAGCCAGTGTATCAAAGGTGCTATCTAGCAATCTGAGCAGTTTCTTCACCACTTCATGGTCTGTGACGTTAGTGGTGCCTAGAGCTTGAAGTTCATTGGATATATCGCTATCTAGCAATTTGAGCAGTTTCTTCACCACTTCATGGTCTGTGATGTTAGTGGCGCCTAGAGCTTGAAGTTCATTGGATATATCCAAGAGACGATCATAAGTATCCTGGACACATAAATTTTCCAGCCTCTTCAAGTGCTTGAAGCGGCTGTGAAGAGCATCAATCCTGGTATCTCTTTGAGTGGAGACATCTTCATTGACTTTTTGTAGCTGATCCATATCTACTTCGTAGTCCTCAGAGAGCTAATGTGACCATATTGCCCTTTCTTGGGGCAATCACATGAGGTCTCTGGCTTGAGCATCGTTATGTTGTTAGGATCAAGTATCACATAACCTTCAATAACTCTCTAGAGTCTTCATCGACAACATTAGACGCAGAGACATCTTATTCTTTCAATAAGGGTAGTCCGTGCCACTGAAGATTGGCGCTTGGCGGAAGCCTTGAAATTCCATGTAGTCGACATAACTGAAACTCTAGGTGGTTAAACCAAATCACACAGAATAAGGGAGCACCTTGCTCTGAAGGGGAGTGGGAAATTTTTCTGGAATTATTCGAGAGAAGCTAGTTCTTCGAAGAACAACAATCTGAACATAACAGGAATATAAGAGACTAAAGAAAAACTAAACAATGCATTCGATCAAAGTCTTCAGAACAAAGGAGAGCATGCAAGCGATGAAATAAATCAAGTAAACTATCCTAACACATTACGTATACATTTCATCACAAAGACACTGAAAGTAGAACAAAGCATAAGTAAATGCATAAATGCAATTGAACAAATAAGTTCAGTGGAAGTCTTCAAAGAGGAAAGGGATCAAATTCTTCAGAACAGTTATTCAAAGTAAACAGAAGTGAAGAATATGGAACCAGGGCTCGGTAAAGACAATCGATTTGTGGCACCAGTTCAAGTTGCTATGACAACTCTACGTCTGGTTGGAGGGGCTGAGATTTAGCTCAGAAGACCAACTCTTCCCATTCTCCTTGAGCTAAGATCACACAGATGTCGCTAATCACTCGTGGTAGATCTCCAAACTTTCACATACTTGTTCTTCAGCAATCCACAATGACTTTTGGATGCTTAATTGACGCCTAATAGTTTGGAAGATCACAATCTTCAAGTGTAACAAGTCTTCGATTTACCCGAACAATTTCTTCAGTGATGCTTAATCACTTTGGCTATTAGGTATTGTGTTTTTTCTCACTAGGATTCACTCAATTTCACCGGGAGGATGAGTTGATGAGACAACACTTGTCTAAATTTCACACGGAGCAACCAACCAACAGATGGTGGAGAGGGGTGGCTATTTATAGCCGGGGTCGCAACCCAAGGCCTGATATGACCGTTGGACGGGACGGGCCCGCCAACGAGCCGTTGCCAGCGAGGCAATGGTTGGAAATTTGAACTCTCAAATTCCTCATGGTAGGAGAACCAAACTGCTAGTTTCCTAACTTTTCAGCGAGGACTTTGACTAAAGTGCCCTGAAGAATATCATCTCGGACACTAAAGAAAAAGACGCTGCGCTCGAAGAGATTTCCAAAGTCTTCACTCGAAGCAATAGGTTTGGATTGAGCACACTTTGGAAATGTTGTGTTCGTATCACCTCCCCCCCTCTTAACACCCCCCTCTTAACAGTACGGATTGCCTTGCTTTTTTTTTTGAAAAGGAGGAATACCCCCGGCCTTTGCATCAATCGATGCATGTGGCCATATTATTAAAATAAAACGTAACAAGGTCATAAGGTCCAAAGATGCTCATATTGAGCAGTAGTCGAAAGTAAATAAAACTGGAAAGCGCCACACCCGGCGATATAAGACTGAAAAAGTGCCACATCCGGCGATATAAAAATAAGATACGATGCCTACACACCTAGCCAACTATTAGCTCGCCACCCAAATCGGCTAAAGATAGCCCGTGCTACCATCTCCCAACGGTTGCACCCAATAACCAAAGGCTCCCTGAAGTCCGCATGAGTGAGTAAGGACCACATACAGATCCAAGCTGTAGCTCTGTAGATAACCTGCAAAAAATTGGTGAATTGTGTCCCATTAAAAATCATATCATTTCTAGTGTTCCATATAGCCCAAAATAATGCACATACTCCTATCCGAATATGTTTAGCTAAGTGTACGTCCACTCCATTAAGCCATGTCCCAAATAACGTATTTATGCTCCTTGGAGGTTGAACGTTAAAGGCTATATGAATTGATCGCCATAATAATTGTGCAAGAGGACATTCGAGAAAGAGGTGTTTAATGGTTTCATTTTGATCACAAAAACAGCACCTAGAGTTACCAACCCAATTCCTTTTTGCCAAGTTATCTTTGGTTAGAATAACCTCTTTATGGACAAACCACATAAATATTTTAATACGAAGCGGAACTTTAATCTTCCAAATATGCAACGACCTCGACAATGGCCCGGAGTCAATTAGGTCCGAATACATGGATTTCACTGAGAAGATGCCATTCGTGGTTAACTTCTAGCGAATTGTATCCGCCTGATCAGATAGGTGAACCTCCATCAACCTACGAACCAGGTGCAACCAAGCATTCCAACGTTCCCCTACTAGGGATCTCCTAAATTGAATATTAAGTGGTATCGAATTTAATACTCTGGCAACATAATCCTCCTTACGTTGCACAATATTATATAAGGATGGATATTGCAAAGCCAAAGGCGTCTCCCCTAGCCATGTATCCTCCCAAAATCGAGTGGTATTACCATTACCAACTAGGAATTTCACTCGTTGGAAGAAAGTTGCTTTCGTCCTCATTAATCCCTTCCAGAATGGTGAGTCCGTTGGCCTAGCGGTGACTTGGGGCAAAGTCTTGTGTAAGTATTTATTCCGCAAGATTTGTATCCACATACCTACGGATTGCCCTGTGACTCAATGAAAAATAAAAATAACTATAAAAAGACTAAGCCTTCACGATCTAGTTCTTCGGCTAATTCTTCAAATGGGTGCACCAAATTCGTCAATGTTTCCTTCACATTTGTAGGCATCACATTCATTGGTTAAACCTTCAGAGACTTCCACCTGTGTATACTCACAAACACATTAGTCCCTTAACCACTTTTGTCATCAATACTCCAAACCACAAAGGCGGCACTAGATGCACTTACATTTGCCAAGAAGAATCAAGTAACAACCACCTTTTATTCATTCAAAGGCCTGCAGATACTCAGAAAAGTAACCCGCAACAGGTATTCATCACTCATTGTGCTAGTACTAACTTCAGCGTGCTAGTACTAACTTCAGCGAGCAACTGCTAGGAGCCTAATATAAACTATGCACTATTTGTTCTGATGCAATCATGCAAATGATAATATCATACTTCATGATTGTATTCTTCATCATGTATCCTTTGTTTCTATGCAGGCTATAAGAACCGGTTGGATCCATCCGAATATCAATCTAGACAATCCGGAGAAAAATGTGGTAATTTTTTGTTGATACACAAGTCTTTTTTTCTCTTGCATGAGTCTTATAGCACTTCACATCAGATTGAGCCAATGCTGGTATAAAGAATAGTTATGCCAGGCCAGTTATGTTTTTTTTTCTGCCGTGCTATTGTTTACCGAAGAAGTTTTAAATGAAAAAACAAACCTAGTGAATCTAATGAGTAGTGGTTCGTTTAATAGGATGCCATAATTTTGCTCCTAGTGTGTTCCAACTCCTCGGAGAACTCTTTATTGCAACCTTGAACAATTGCCCTGAGTTCAGATTTTAACCTCCTAAGTTCCTCTGGGTAAGCTGCCAGAAGTCTTCATATGAATCCAAATCCTGGGTCAGGTGGATTTGACATCCTCTTGGGTAAGCTGCCATATCAGTTAAGTGAGCCGTCCCAGCATTGCCAGATTCATTGCTGACACGTCATCACCGCCACCTATTAACAAGGTGAAAGCACTGGAGTTCGTCATCTCTCTCAAGCTACTGCATGCTTCTGTGGATCTCACTTCTCCCACCTGTTTGCGGCAGTCCTGAAGCCCTGCTCTTGTGTCAGTGTGGAACCTCTACTCCCTCACGCTACCCGGGGTTGCATGCAGAGCCCTACCCCCGTTCCACTGCTGTGCTGAAGCTCTCTCTCTCTCTCTCTCTCTCTCTTCACTCCGCCATGATGATGCCCTCTCGACTAGGGTTATACAGAAAAGGGAAAAGGTAACTTGATTTGAGGGTAAAGAGAGAGCACGAGGAGAACGAGCCTTTCTAATCTGCAATGCTGACGTGGTGATGACATTGGAGTGCTGGTGTGGCGGTGATGACGTTGTAGTATGGCAGTGGCTCACCTGAAACTGACGTGGCAGCTTACTTAGGGCCAGTTCTTTTGGCAGGTCCTAACTTTTTGGGGCAGCTTCTCAGAGAAGCTGGGGGGGGGGGGGGGGGGGGCAGCTTCTGGGAGAAGCTGCCAAAAGAACTGGCCCTTAGCCTGTAGCTGGAGTCAAACCCCACCTAACCCAGGATTTGATGGGCATGAAGACTTTGAGGGCCCAAGTTAAAACAATTAGGGGTTGGAAGTTGAAATTTGAAATCTAAACTTGGACAAAAGTTCATTGTTGAAAGATGGATACCACTCACACCACGTGTAGCGTTCAGAAAAAGTCGAGGCTAAGAAAGATTTTGGGGCTTTCAGGTTTAAACACTGGAAGGAGAGCGGCCAAGGAAAAAAGATTCTGGTGTCAAGTCTAGTTCAAGAGTGAGTCCTAGAGAATAAGGCGAACAAATGGGCCACTAAGTCAGGCCACACAACTACCACTATTACCGTTCTGGTCCCTTTTTCCTGGTTGAATGGGTTTCACCAGGGAGGCTAAGACATTGCACAATATTTTGCTCTGCTAGACCCGGCTCTAGTAATTTTCTTAGACTCACCTCACAGTGGTCATGCTCTAACTCCGCCCCTGGCCTACAAATTCATCAACATAGCAAATGTAGAAGTTATTTTGAACACGGAGTTTTCATCTTTTTAACGGTTTATGATCTTTTTGCCATGTTTTCATTGAATATGCTTAAATTTTAATCTTGTAGGATGTCAGCTTGCTGGTGGGATCACAAAAGGAGAGATGTGATGTGAAAGTCGCATTGTCGAATTCATTTGGATTCGGTGGGCACAATTCATCAATTTTATTTGCGCCCTTTTGAGCTCGTTTGGTGTGCTAGCTTATGACACAATTGTGTCGTGGAACTGGAATTTTGACAAAGCTCGGCAAGACAGCAACATTTCATGAGCCACAAATTTGTAATGGGAATCCAACTCAGTAGAATATATTGCTACATAGGTGAGCAAAGAAAGCAATTAAGTTTCTTTTGTATTGCAAAAGCAAATACTATATCCCATGCAAGGGTGTCCATTCAGAAGTTAATCAAGACGTTGCACATGCACTTTGGTACATCCTATTTTTGTACCAGATGCTATTTGATTCGTCGTAATGGGAACTTTAATGGGGCCGGTATGTTTTCCTCTCGCTGTTTTACCAGGCAGAGACAATGCTTGCTGACGCAAAACTGACTTGTTGTGGTAAATTGTTTGTTGTCCAAAGGGCTGCAAATTGCTGCTGTATCTTGATGTGTTAATTACTGTAATAAGCAGCCATAGTAGCTGTTTTAATTTTTAATTCGGCGTCGGTTTTTATGAAGAAAATAAAAATGCATGGCCTCTATGGTATCCGGTGATGGTGGGGCAACGGTGCTCCCGTGATAAGGGCTCCTGGGCCGTCGGATCTCAGATCCAACGATGGCTAAGAAGCTGCTGTACTTGTGCACATTTTTTGAACTGCTTGAGGACTTTTCTGCAAAAATGTCCATCTCACGGGAGCCCCCGGATCTGAGGTCCAACGCGCGAGCTCCCACCGGAGGACCTGATATTTTCCCGGGGTATCTTGCACCTGGATGATGAGCAGTGTTCGATGAGTTTCTGATTAGGTGGGTTCTCTGCTCACTGAATCTGTACCGAATGTTATATCCTCACGTTAGATGCAGTTAATGCTGTTTAATTCCTTTTCGTCGCAAATGAGAAAGATACTCGCAGAGGAACAGGGACAGGAACTTATTTCTTAGGTGCGGCTTATAGGATCGAATCATTAGTTACTATAAGCTCCCATGAAAACGAAGCTGATCGAGGCTGTCTGTTGAGAATATACTGCATGTCTACTAGCAAAAGAGCCCGTGCGTTGCAAGAGGAGAAAAAAATACCACATGCCCCTTACGCAATAGCAATGACTCGAGACCCCAATAGGCCCACCTTCTTTATTGCAACATGGCATCTTATTAGTCTTGCCATTTATCTTTCTTCCCACTCTCGCCGATAGACATGCATGGTTATAGATGGTTTCTTTCGTCTCCAATTTGTTTTTGTTAAGGTGTTCATTCTTAATTTGAAACGGCACCGATACAAAAAGAGACTGATCGTGCACTACTGATTAACGCTGCATCCTAAATACTCCATCCGTCCCAAAATAAGTGTCTTGAGCTTAATATAAATTTGTACTAGAGCTAGTACAAAGTTGAGACACTTATTTTGGGACGGAGGGAGTAGCATTTAAAAAATTATTAACATGTGAAACACATCATATTTAGATTCTACATATTTTTTTAATCAATATTCATATATAACATGTTAAAATTGAAGTTAGGGTTTAGAAGATATGAATATTTTTAAAGCATTTGAATCTGTCTCTAAACGACATTTAAAAATGGTTAACGGGTAAAAATAACATCATAGTTGTATTCTATATATTTTTCGAATTAATTTTCACATATAACATGTTAAAATTGGAGTTACAGTTTAAAAGATATGAATATTTAAAAAAATATATTTGAATCTATAAAAAAGTTATTTTCTTGACGGAACAGCGGGGCAATTAACCGAAATCTGAGGGGGTTTTCTGAAAACTATGAAACATTTTCTGTTCTCATTTAATATAGGACCGCGGGTTGATTAACCGAAACTTTAGGGGGTTTTATGCAAAAAGCAAAACATTTTTCAGTTCCCACTTAAATCTGGACTGCGGGTTGATTTCAGAAAAACAGAGGGACTTTTTTGCAAAAATGCCAACGACGGACGACCAAAAGCGATCAGTGCTTTATTATTAGGGGAAGATTTGTATTTTTAGCTCACCTCTTGTTTCCTTGTATAGTTGAGGTTGAGGCCCACATTATACATGTATACGTGCGATTGCACCAGATCAATACACTGAGAATTGCACCATACTATTCCACATGGTATCCGCCTTCCCACGACCCCCCTAACCCTAGCCGCGGCGCCCTTCTCCATTGCGCCGCCGCCCATCGCGCCGCTGCCGTGCCTGCCCCGCACCTCTCCCTGCGCCCCCGCTTCCCTAGTGTCGCGCCCCCTCCCTCCCCACCCTTCTGTGCCGCGCCCGCACCACCCTCCCGTGCCGCGCCGCCTCCTCTTTTTCCCTCCCCCACAACCCTAAACCTCCCAGCCACCGCACCCTCCACCAACCCTAACCCTAGCCCGTGCCATGTCTTCCTCCGGTCGCAGCAACCCGTTCGCCTCCTCCCTCGGCTCTGATTCCAAGGTTCCCAACGCCACCGACATCCGCAAGGTGCCTCTCTCCGATCACGTCCCCATCAAACTCTCTCATACGACGTCCAACTACTACGCGTGGAAGACCTACTTCAATCTTCTCTTCCGCGAGTACAATCTTTGTGATCATGTGGACGACACCACCGACTTCCTCACCATGAACCGCGACTCTAATTGGATGGCCATCGATGCCACCCTCATCCGGTGGTTCTTCCTTACCGTTTTGCCGGACATCTTCCACGCTGCCGTTCGCGACGGGGACGATGCCTACACGGTGTGGACCAAGATCAATGGCCCCTTCACCGACAGCAAGCTCCAACGGTCGTCTTCCTACAGCAGGAGTTTTTCGGGTGTCACCAAAACGACTCCACCATTGACGCCTACTGCCTGCGCCTCAAGACCCCCTCTGACGAGCTCAACGACATCGGGTTCAAGGTTGGAGATGAGTTTCTTCTCTCCACCCTCACCGTCGGTCTCAATGAGAATTTCGGCAACGCCGCGTCCAATCTCACACTCATGGCCAACCCCACCTATGAGCAGGCGGTGGCCTACCTTCGCCTCGAGGAGCGCCGGATGAAGAACCTCCACATCCGTGCCGTCCACACTGCGCTCCAATGGTGGGAATTGCCTCCGTGGCCGCGACAGTCAGCGTACCAACGGAGGCAACGGAGGCAGGAGTGGTGGGAACCAGCCCGGCTACAGCAACCAGCAGCCCACGCCACCATGGAGCGGTGGCTACAACCCCTGGACGGGGGTCGTACATGCCTGCAACATGTCCATGCCACGCTCGCCGGTTCCAGGGATTCTTGGGCCACGTCCGCAAGGCCATCAGGCCCTTTTCGCCGTCGGACCGCAGTTGGGCCTTGTCGCCGCCCCCCCGCCGCCTATGGTGGTTTTGGGTCCGCCGCACTCGCTGCACCTGTCGCCGCCTACGGTGGCTTCGGGCCCGTCGCACCACCCGCCCGCCTTGAGTTCGGGTCTGCAACGTACCCCCCGGTGGACCACCCGGCTATCCCGGCCACTCCTAGGATCCGGCGCTGCTAGCGGCCCTCCAGTAGGCCCCTTCTGTAGCGCCTTACTCCGGGGCGGCGACTGGTTCATGGACACCGGTGCCTCTGCTCACATGGCTGCTCATCCAGGTAACCTCCTTTCCGCTTACCCTACTTCCACCTCTTCCCGTTGTTAGTAATGGTGCCTGTTTTCCCATCTCTCATGTTGGTTTTACTTCTTTTCTATCACCATCTAGGTCTTTGTCTCTTAACAACGTCATTATATCTGCATATCTTATTCAGAATTTAGTTTCTGTTCGTAATCTCTCTCGGGACAATTCTGTAATTGTGGAATTTGACGAACTTGGTTTTTCTGTTAAGGATGCTTGCACCAGGATGGTTCTTCACCGATGTGGAAGTCCCGACGATTTATACACCGTTCAGTCGCCGTGTTCTACTCCTGGTGGTCCACATACTCTTTCTGCCGGCGTCGATCTTTGGCATGCTTGCCTTGGGCACACTAGCTCTACTTCGCTTTGTCAAATAATGAGGGTTTTTTCCTTTTCGTGTAATAAAACGGATTATCATACTTGTGAGGCATGTCGTCTAGGCAAACATGTTTGTCTCCTCTTTAGTTCATCAACTACAGTTGCGTCTTTTCCCTTCGAATTAATTCATAGTGATGTATGGACCTCTCCAATTCCGAGTAATTCAGGTTTTCTTTATTATCTTGTTATACTTGATGATTACTCACACTTTGTGTGGACATTTCCTCTTCGATGAAATCCGATGCTCCCGCTGCCGTTATTGCCTTTTATTCTTATGTGTCCACACAATTCAGTCGCTCCATCCTTGCTCTTCAGACATATAACGCGAAAGAGTTTGACAACCTCACTATTTGCCTCCTTCTTTCTACTCATGGCACCGTTTTTCGTTTAACGTGTCCTTATACCTCACAGCAAAACGGCCGAGCTGAACGCATTCTCCGCACGATCAATGCTTGTCTTCGCACTCTTCTTTTTCATGCTCACATGCCTCCAGAGTTTTGGCCTGATTGATGGAAATATGCCCTATAGGCAATAGTAAAGTTGTTATTATTATATTTCCTTATTCATGATAAAGGTTTATTATTCATGCTAGAATTGTATTGATCGGAAACTTAAATACATGTGTGGATACATAAACAAATACCGTGTCCCTAGTAAGCCTCCACTTGACTAGCTCGTTGATCAAAGATGGTTAAGGTTTCCTAACCATAGACATGTGTTGCCACTTGATAACGGGATCACATCATTAGGAGAATGCTGTGATGGACAAGACCCATCTGTTAGCTTAGCATATGATCGTTCAGTTTATAGCTATTGCTTTCTTAATGTTAAATACATATTCCTTCGACTATGAGATCAAGCAACTCCCGGATACCAGAGATATACCTTGTGTGCTATCAAACGTCACAACGTAACTGGGTGATCATAAAG
This sequence comes from Thinopyrum obtusiflorum, assembly GCA_036873465.1. Lineage (NCBI taxonomy): Eukaryota > Viridiplantae > Streptophyta > Magnoliopsida > Poales > Poaceae > Thinopyrum > Thinopyrum obtusiflorum. Next base: position 9,064 of record JAAAWM010010728.1, on the reverse strand, counting down.
ATGCTCTACAGGTATCTCCAAAGGTGTCTGTTGAGTTGGCATGGATCGAGATTAAGATTTGTCACTCTGTGTATCGGAGAGGTATCTCTGGGCCCTCTCGGTAATACACACCACAAGAAGCTTGCAAGCAAAGTGACTAAGGAGTTAGTTACGAGATGGTGTATTACGGAACGAGTAACGATACTTGCCGGTAACGAGATTGAACTAGGTATGAAGATACTGACGATCGAATCTCGGGCAAGTAACATACCGACAGACAAAGGGAATTACGTATGTTGTCATAAAGGTTCGATTGATAAAGATCTTCGTAGAATATGTAGGAATCAATATGGGCATCCAGGTCCCGCTATTGGTTATTGAACGGAGAAGCTTCTCGGTCATGTCTACATCATTCTCGAACCCGTAGGGTCTGCACGCTTAACGTCCGTTGACGATATAGTATTATATGGGGGGGGGGGGGGGGGGGGGGGGGGGGGGGGGGGGGGGGGGGGGGGGGGGGGGGGGGGGGGGGGGGGGGGGGGGGGGGGGGGGGGGGGGGGGGGGGGGGGGGGGGGGGGGGGGGGGGGGGGGGGGGGGGGGGGGGGGGGGGGGGGGGGGGGGGGGGGGGGGGGGGGGGGGGGGGGGGGGGGGGGGGGGGGGGGGGGGGGGGGGGGGGGGGGGGGGGGGGGGGGGGGGGGGGGGGGGGGGGGGGGGGGGGGGGGGGGGGGGGGGGGGGGGGGGGGGGGGGGGGGGGGGGGGGGGGGGGGGGGGGGGGGGGGGGGGGGGGGGGGGGGGGGGGGGGGGGGGGGGGGGGGGGGGGGGGGGGGGGGGGGGGGGGGGGGGGGGGGGGGGGGGGGGGGGGGGGGGGGGGGGGGGGGGGGGGGGGGGGGGGGGGGGGGGGGGGGGGGGGGGGGGGGGGGGGGGGGGGGGGGGGGGGGGGGGGGGGGGGGGGGGGGGGGGGGGGGGGGGGGGGGGGGGGGGGGGGGGGGGGGGGGGGGGGGGGGGGGGGGGGGGGGGGGGGGGGGGGGGGGGGGGGGGGGGGGGGGGGGGGGGGGGGGGGGGGGGGGGGGGGGGGGGGGGGGGGGGGGGGGGGGGGGGGGGGGGGGGGGGGGGGGGGGGGGGGGGGGGGGGGGGGGGGGGGGGGGGGGGGGGGGGGGGGGGGGGGGGGGGGGGGGGGGGGGGGGGGGGGGGGGGGGGGGGGGGGGGGGGGGGGGGGGGGGGGGGGGGGGGGGGGGGGGGGGGGGGGGGGGGGGGGGGGGGGGGGGGGGGGTCGGTGGGACCGACATGTCAACTCGGTGGGACCGATTTCATTAGGGTTAGGGCATAACGTAATCTCGGTGAGACCGATCACATAAACTCGGTAGGACCGATTTCAGCAATAGGCAAACAGAGAGTTGGTGAGGCAAACTCGGTGGGACCGATTCGCTCATTTCGGTGAGACCGAAACGTTACGAAAGGGAAACAGAGAGTTTGCATTGCAAACTCGGTGGGACCGATCGCTCATCTCGGTTGGACCGAAACGTTACGAAGGGAAACAGAGAGTTTGCAATCCCATCTCGGTGAGACCGACATCCCTATCAGTGAGACCGAAGTGACTAGGGTTTCTGGCGGTGGCTATGTCAGATGAACTCGGTGGCGTCAGATAGATAATTTTGGTGGGGCCGAGTTTGACTTTTGGTTTGGGACATATGTGGATATGAGAAAGTGGTTGAGGGCTTTTGGAGCATATCACTAAGCATTTTGAGCAAGCAAGCCATTAAGCAACACCTCATCCCCTTTTAATAGTATTGGCTTTTCCTATGGACTCAATGTGATCTTGGATCACTAAAATGAAAATGTAGAGTCTTGAGCTTGAGCCAATATGTGTCCTTAGCATTTTCAGGGGTCCACATTCCTAATCCATGCCATGCCAATCATTGAACTTTCTGAAATGATCATCTTGAAAGAGCATTAGTTCAATGAGCTATATGTTGTTAGGAATTACCAAAACCACCCAGGGATAGTCGCACTTTCAATCTCCCCCTTTTTGGTAATTGATGACAACATATAGATCAAAGCTTCGACAAATGATAATAAGATTTAAAATACATCGTCGCTTTGAGAAGTATGTGATAAGTAAGAGCTCCCGCTAAATTTGTGCATTATTTGAGATTTTCTTTTCAATGCAAATGCACAATCGATTAGGATCATGGGTTACTCTTCCATGTCACATACATCTTGATGGAGCGCTCAAAATGATAGAAAGTAAAAACATGCACTCATCACCAAGCAAAGTGAATGATCATATACGAGAGATATAAAAGATAACATCATTCAAGCAAGCATTAATGTAGGATATGATCAAACACATGATCATATAAGTATCTCACACACAAGGACATAAAGTATCAAGCAAGCACACAAAAGTATCAACCAAAACAAAAGAGACAAAAGAGGCAAAGCACTCTCTCTCGAAGCCTATGATCTATACATTTCTCCCCCTTTGGCAACAAGTTACCAAAAAGTTTGAAAATGCATAGTGCTATGCGTCTCTCTAGGCTTGATCTTCGGGAGGAGGTGTTGAGAGGACTCCAAGGACGAAAGCATCTGTAGAAGTTGTTGGAGCTGGTGGAGTTGCAACTAGAGGTGGCACTGATGCTGTGGCTGCTGGTGCTGATGTGGTAGCTCTAGTGTCAGCCATGGGCACTGCAACAGACCTCTGACCTCTGGGCACTCTCTGAAAGGCATCTATGGTAGCCTGCCCTTTCCTCTCCTCAGCTTCTTCCTAGAGCTGCTCAACAGCTGTCTGCATCTCAGTCACTTTCAGATCAAGATCATAGAACTTTGTTTCAATGATCCTCTCCAGGCTCTCTTGGTTCTGAGTCAGGTTGGCCAAGCCCTTCTCAATCCTCAAGGTTGCTTGAATTAGATAAGCAAGTTGATCTTGTTTACTCTTCAGGAACACTTGAGATGCCTCTTCAACACTTGGCATCTTTGCAGCTTTCTCAGCCTTAGCCTTCTCTCTCTTTTCTTGCGCCTGCACAGAAGTGGGATCTTCTTCATTCATGACAACAGTGTTGTCCTCAAAATCTGGTCTCAAAGGTAGATGCTCCTTGTCCAAAAGATAAGTGCCTGTGCCCATCTTGGAGTTGATGAGCACCTGAATATGTGGAGCATACCCACAAGATCTCTTCTGATCTGCAGCTGTCCTCTTGATTGTTTCCACAATCAGGCTCATGACTTTGAACTTTTAGGGCACATCAAACAGTTGCAGCAAGTTGATAGAATGGCCTCTGATCATCTTGTTATCTCCAGATTTTGGCAACAATGTATGCCTCAGAATGGTGTTGATAGTAGCTAAGCCAGACAAAAAATAATGTACAAACCCAAGCTTATGAGTTTCCAAAGCTTTGTCTAGAATCTCTTTGTACATGTTGGCCATAGAGTTGTGGTCTTTCTTCTTCTTGGCATAGACATCCAAGTCATCTTCATGCTCTTCTCAGACATCCAAACAATTCTTCCATCAGGATAGAAGTGTGCTGTGGAGTAGAATTGCATGATGAGTTCATCATTCCACTTGGTCAGCTTCTGACCCACAAAATTGTCCACTCCACATGCTCTGAAGCTCTCATGCACACCTGGAAAATGGTCTTCATTCTCATCAATGTATTTCCAGTCAGCCCACTTCATATCATAGACTATGGGCTTCTTGTCAACCAATATGTTTTCATAGAAATCTTGCTGCTCTTTGGTATGGAACCTGTAGTCCACATCAGTCTTTCTCCTCACAGCATATGGATCACTTTGTCTCCAAAGTTTGAGACCTGCATCCTTCCTGATGCTCATATCTTCTGCCACTGGATGGCTGTCATCATGATCTGGAATTTTTGGTTTGAGCTTCCTAAGCACTTGGGCTTCAGCATCTTCTTCTTCATCCATCTCAGGCACTGGGGCCTTGTTCTTTACAGCAGCTGGAATATTCCTTGTGCTCCTCTTGGGCTTTGAAGTCTTTGAAGCTTGAGTAGTAGCTTTGGGAGCTGTCTTGGGCCTAGAAGGGGCAGCCCCAGACTTGATGGCATCTCCCATCAGCTTTTGAGACTTGGGTGCTGGTGCAGCATCCTCTTCCTCTTCTTCATCTTCAGAATCTCTCACCATGGTTGATTTTCCAAGTACTTTTGCAGTTGTGGTTCTTGCCCTTTTCTTCTTCTTGCCACCAGCCACATCATCATCTGACTGTTCTATAGTGAACTGCATGGTTTATCCTATTGGAACTTTCCTTGGCTTGGATGTTGGCACTCCTTTGGCAGGAACTTTCTTGTGCATACCAGGTTTTGTTGCAGCAGCAGTTCCATATTCTTTCTTCAGCACTTTCTTCTTGGAGCTCACTTCCTCCTCAGCAGCCACATAGTCCTCATCCTCTGAGTCTGAGTTTCTCTTCTTCCTAGTTCTTGTAGCTGCCTTGGGCAAATTGCTTGGAGTGCTCCTGCTGCCCTCATCATAGCTGCTAGAGGGACTAGTGCCCTCACTCATGTTTACTTGCTCCTTTGACTTGTTCTGGCTATCATTCTGATCTGACATTCTGGCAAAGCAAACTGACAGCAGACCCTACGAATGGATATAGATGAGGTAGAGTGGATAAGCATCACAAAGTGCAGAGATTTTGCAAAACAGATGATTCAAAAACTTAGTTTTAGTTTTCCACAGAAAGCATTTCGGAGCTACCGATTTGTTAAACTCGGTGACACCGAAGCAACTGTTGGAGTCTAAACTTAGTGAAATCGGTCAGACCGAGTCACAGTTCGGTGACTCCGAGATTGCTAGGGTTTCACAGAGAGTTGAACTCGGTTACACCGATTTGCAACTTTCGGTCAGACCGAAAAGTGCAAGTGCAATGGCCTAAGCCAAATCGGTGAGACCGATTTCCACAACTCGGTCGGTCTGAGATGAGTTCGGCAGAAACCTAACCCTAAATTTTTGAATCAAATCTAATCTACGGGATGTTTTGCTGGACAGGATGATCTCAAATGTGGTAAAGAACATGGCATTGACCTTGTGCTCAGAATCGGAGGTAAAAAGAATGCACAAGGGGTCGAACTCATACCCTAGTTCGGCGGCGAGTTCGCTACGGCGGCAACGGCAGGGTTGAATCCCGTTGACGGTGACGGAAACCAGCGGCGAGAGGTCGCTGGTGATGAGAGGATGATCCAGAGACCCGAGGTGGCAGAGCAGGACACACGCGGGATGAAGGGTTTTCGAGAGATTTACAAAATTCAACCCGTCGGTATATATATCCTGACCCTGTCGGTGTGACCGAGTGGAACAACTCGGTGGCACCGAGATGCAGAATCGCAAGCGGTTACTGCAACTCAGTGTGACCGAAAAGTTCTAATCGGTTGCACCGAGATTGAAAACCTAGATCAACTCAGTGAAGTCGGTTAGGCCGAAATGGATGAATCAGTCAGATCGAAATGCACAGAGAGATTTTGGAAGTTTAAGTCTATGACAAATCGGGGACTCCGAGTGCTCCTCACATAGAGTGTTCGAATCTGACTTGATCAAACTTTGTGATGTAGCATGAATAGTGTTTGAGACGAGAAAAGCATAGATAGCTAGAGGGAGCTCTTAGGCATTCTTGTCCATCCATTTGGCAAAAGAAAAAGCCAAACAATCAAAGCAAAAAATGGATGTCCTCGAATGAGTAAAATATGCAATCAACATGCTCACACAATAAAATGGCAAATGAAATATGTGGCAAAGCATGCACAAACACTCTAGCATCTATCAAGCAATTGGCGATGACTAGGTCATCTATATATATGAGTATATTGACTTAGGAGTCAAATGAGAACATTTGATCATAGGTCATACTCATCGTTTAAGCACAAGTGGGGTTACCACTTTTACATAAATCATTGTTGTGTTCACGCCATTAGAGTTGCTTTAGCTCAATATTTTGAGTAAAGCCCCCCCTAGATGTGATATCCCCCCTAAGAGGGATGAACTAACCTTGGGTTTTGACGATGATGACTTCATGTAGATGTTGAAGATGTGGATGCTCAATGTTGATGTAGATCATTTGGAGCAATCCATTGGAGTGAGTTGCACTTTCAATACCTACACGGGTTAGTCCCACAAGGAGCAAACAAGGATATCCATAGACATAGAGTGATGTTCACACAAGATGATGTCCGTGAAAGCATTAGGTTACCTTGTCCCTTGTCTTACCAACAAGAGGGTTTGTCACTCCTTGAACTAGTGCAAGATGTGGAAGTTGTTTGCACTTGTCCTCGCCAAAATGATATGAGTGGAGTATGTTGGCGGAGTCACCCTCAAGAACTCTCTAGTTCTTCTTCTTCGGGATCCACATCATCTTGATGGGAATCCTTGGAGTTGTAGTCATACTTGATGAAGTAGAACTTGATGTAGTCTTGGGAACCCACTTTACCAAGGCCTTAGGAGCTTCTTCAAATGCACCAATCTCCTCTTGAAGCTTGTCCTTGCCTTTTTGCTTGTGGTCTTGTGGCGGAAGATCATCTTGAGCTTGTGTCCCTTGGAAAGAAGTAGGATCATACTTCTCTTGTTGAGGAACAAACTTCGTCTTGGGGTATTGATCTTCTTCCCACTCCACTCCATTGGCATTGAACTTTCATTCAAAACCAATACCTTGATTCTTCCAGTGCCTTCCTTCCTTGCGTACAATTTCCTCAAATTTCTTACTTCCGACAAGGCTCTTGTAAACACCTTTCTCTATAATTCCCTTCAATAAGCTATTTTCTTGCTCAAGTGTAACTTGGCTAAGAGAATCATTAGTGGAATCAAGAGAACTACTAGAAGCAACAACATTGGATTTAACATGATTATTGTTACTACTAGAAGAAGAATCTTTCTTACTCTTGTTGCTAGATTTTACTTGTGGCATGTAAGTAGACAAGAGTAAACGCTTGGCAATGTAAGAAGAACTTTTGTTGCGAAGATCATCATTGATTGCTTTTAAGAACCCATGCTCTTGCTCAAGGTTGAGCTTTTCAAAGCGTAACTTCTCATGAGTCTTTAAAAGTTCTCGATGATATTCCAAGGTAGTTTCATGAGCTAACTTAAGAGTGTTTAGCTCTTTAGTTAGACGCTCAATCTCCTTCTTATCATCATCATTCGTTTTATCTTGATTAGCATGGTTAAAAGCAATTTCATCATAGTTTTCACCACTAGAGTTGTCAACAAGTAAATCATCAGCACCTAGCAAATCATCTTCATCACTGTTGAAATCAACATACTCGGGGTGTGATACCTTTGGGCCTTTAGCCATGAAGCATCTTCCAATTCCTTCATTTGGTGAATCAAATATGTCACAGGAGTTGGTTGTCACAAGTGGGGGGGGGGGGGGGGGGGGGGACACAAGTGCTAGACTGGCAACGCCTTCATCTTGAGTATATTCGGAGTCGGAGTGATAACTTCTTTCGGAGTGGTGGTCGGAGTCGGAGCCGGATACCCATTCACCAACATGAGCTTGATGTCTTCGTTTTGTGTAGCTCCTTGATGATTTGTACTTCCTTTCTGAATCCTTCCTTCTCTAAGAGGTTCTTCATTCATAACGATCATCTCTACTCCTCCTCTCTCCCCCCCCCCCCCCCCCCCCCCCCCCCCCCCCCCCCCCCCCCCCCCCCCCCCCCCCCCCCCCCCCCCCCCCCCCCCCCCCCCCCCCCCCCCCCCCCCCCCCCCCCCCCCCCCCCCCCCCCCCCCCCCCCCCCCCCCCCCCCCCCCCCCCCCCCCCCCCCCCCCCCCCCCCCCCCCCCCCCCCCCCCCCCCCCCCCCCCCCCCCCCCCCCCCCCCCCCCCCCCCCCCCCCCCCCCCCCCCCCCCCCCCCCCCCCCCCCCCCCCCCCCCCCCCCCCCCCCCCCCCCCCCCCCCCCCCCCCCCCCCCCCCCCCCCCCCCCCCCCCCCCCCCCCCCCCCCCCCCCCCCCCCCCCCCCCCCCCCCCCCCCCCCCCCCCCCCCCCCCCCCCCCCCCCCCCCCCCCCCCCCCCCCCCCCCCCCCCCCCCCCCCCCCCCCCCCCCCCCCCCCCCCCCCCCCCCCCCCCCCCCCCCCCCCCCCCCCCCCCCCCCCCCCCCCCCCCCCCCCCCCCCTTTGTCCTTCCTTTCCGAATCCTTGCTTCTCCGAGAGGTTCTTCGTTCATAACGATCATCTCTACTCCTTCTCTCTCTTGGAGGTGATTCTTCTCTTCTACTTCTCCTTTTGGGCGAATCTTCTCTTCTTTTGTAGGGAGCCATACACTCATTGGAGTAGTGTCCGGGTCTTCCACAATTGTAGCAATTATGCTCACGACTCGAAGATCTTTTGTCATTGTAGGACCTTGACTTGGAACTTCTTTCCTTGCTTCTACTCTTGTAGAACTTGTTGAAGTTCTTCACCATTAGGCTCAATTCCTCATTGAAGGTTTGTTTCTCAGTTGATGATGTAGGAGCATCACATGAGGCTTTGTAAGCACCACTTGACTTGTTGTGAAGTTCTTCCTTATCCTTGAGTGACATCTCATGAGCAACAATTCTTCCAATGACTTCTGTTGGCTTGAGATCTTTGTAGTTGGGCATCATTTGGATCAATGTGCACACGGTATCATATTTTCCATCCAAGGCTCTTAGGATCTTCTTGATGATGAATCTATCGGCCATCTCTTCACTTCCTAAGCCGGCAATCTCATTTGTGATGAGAGCAAGCCTAGAGTACATTTCAGTGACACCTTCACCATCCTTCATTTTGAACTTGTCAAGCTGAATTTGAAGCACATCTAATTTGGATTCCTTGACGGAGTCGGTACCCTCGTGCATATCAATCAAAGTATCCCAAATTTCCTTTGCATTCTCAAGACGGCTGATTTTGTTGAATTCTTTGGGGCACAATCCGTTGAAGAGGATATCGCAAGCTTGAGCATTGTATTGCAACATCTTCAACTCCTCCGCGGTAGCTTCACGGTTCGGTTCTCTCCCATCAAAGAATCCACCTTGCAAGCCAATACACACAATAGCCCAAACGGCGGGGTTATGTCCAAGAATATGCATTTTCATCTTATGCTTCCAACTAGCAAAATTAGTACCGTCAAAGTAAGGACCTCT
>JAAAWM010010727.1:0-49390 GCA_036873465.1 Thinopyrum obtusiflorum | reverse complement strand
CTGAATTACAAAGCTGACATTCTGAACCACGGTAGCTACTTGCCTCCCATTGAAGTCCTCAAACGGACAGTTTCATCAGCTGATGATAAAGGCAAGGGCGCTGCTGTGATCGATGAAGGCATTCGTCCATTGGATGGTCAATTTCGCAAAGCTGCATCTTACTCTACCAATGACGATTCCGCCACACATGACTCTGCCGCAAATACCTCAGCCAAGCAAAGTCCTCAAGCCACAGCACCCAGGGTGATGACTGACCGTGAGTTACTCCTCAGTCTTCATCAGAAGGTTGATCGCAATCACAAATGGGTAAAGCGTCAGTTTGGTGCACTTCTTCACATCAACTTAACTCATTTGCAGCGTTCCTCGAAGAAAAACTGCATACTTCTTCAGAGAACTCAATTGTTCAAATTCCTCAACTGAATAATATGGCAGGCGGTAAGAAGCCGCAGAAGGGAGGAAAGAAACCTGAGGTCATGACTGCATTTGAAATCCCTGAGGAAATTTATGCTGACTATTGCACACCAGATGAAGCAAAATTTGGCAAAGAAAGCAAAAACCAGCGCAAGGTGCGTATTCAGAAGATTGAACGGAGATGGGCAAGGGAATGGAGGGAATACAGATATGTAAGTCCAAAGTGCATGAAGAAATTCGCCCTCAATCCTCCATGCCCAAGAGCTCCATTGGCACCTGGCCAAGTAGCTGATTCCACAAGCATCAAACGTGGTGAGGACTTTCCTGAAGAATGGGCTAAGCGCCAAGCTAAATTGGCAAGACAAGCCAAGGAGGCAGTGAAGAAATTCAATGAGGATTCTGCCACTGCTACTGCTACTGAGGCCTCGGTCAAACCGAGGAAATCCATGCCAAAGAAGCCTGCTCGTAAGACAAGTGCTTCACCAACAGCGCCCTCACGGCCAAGTTCCTTAGCTGTGCCCTCACGGCAAGTTCCTCACACTACTCCTGCTCCTCCCAAGTCCTCAGTAGTTCTGACAAAGTCCTCAGCTCCTGTGCATATGACAACATGTCAAAGGACTGCTGGCTTCTCAATTGCCTCTGGTGTCTCAGCAAGTTCTTCAGCTGCACCAAAGTCTTTATCTGGCCCGACTCTGCTGAAGACTAAGGCCACAGCTGGACGAGGTCCTCGGCCAAGTCCAAAGAAGAAACAGGTCGCATTCCATGTGCCATCTGATGATGAAGCTTCTGATGAAGAACTTGCGGAAATCATCAGAGACAGACAGGTGAAGGCCGCTAGAGCCAAAGGTACATCAGTACCACTGCTTTTGGACCCGAGGAAAATCCTCGATTACATTGATCTCTGGCACAAGGATCCAAACACTCCTATGCCTGATTTTCCTATGACCCCTCGACAAAGTCATATGTTGACCCATTTCATCACTGAGGAGAAATGGAAGTTTGAGAAGGCAAGAGAGATCAAGAAAGCTCAATACAGGAAGGAGAAGTTCCTGAAGAAAAACGTTGTCCGAATGACACCTGAGGAACTTCTCAAGGTCCAGACTGAAATTCAAGACCTCAGCAAAAACTTTGATGCCTACTATGCTGATTGGCAAGGAGCCAAGGTCAGATTCGTCAACCTGACAAAGAAATTCACCAATGTTCCTGCCCCAATGCAACATGAAATTCCTCAGGCTGGAGTCTCAGCTCAGCCTACTGAAGAACATGCCAGCACCGCTGATGACGTTCAGGCTGCTGAAGACAATGCTAGCTCCAGGGCTGATGATCCCATTCCAGCCGCTGAAGAAATTTCCAGGGCATCCACTAGTGGTGCGCCTGAAGAAACTGAAGAAGTTAGGGCAACTGCACAAGTTGTGCCTGAAGAAATTCATCCAGATTCCTCAGCTCCTCCTGCGCCAACACCAACTCCAATTCTCCCATCTGCTTCTGATGTGAAGAAGACTAAGGCTGCAGAGAGATCTGCAGTGAAGAAAAGGAAGGCATCAGCTGTGTCAAACTCTTCGACTGCGAAGAAAATGAAGCCAATGACCAGCTCACTCGAAAATCCAATTGATGCTGTTCCTATTTCCTCCATGCCATCAAAGGACCTTGTTCCTTTTGGAGAAGACGATGAGATCCCAATTGGATCTGATGAAGAACATCATTCTGCTGCTTCGTCAGAGCAAATTGATGAAGAAATTGAAGTGGACGCAATCCCTTCAACGCCAGTCATTTCCTCACCTATGCCTCAGTTCACAGCTGAAGAGGCTGGGGTTGAGGAAATTGAAGATGAAGATGTGGATATTGGGTGCACCACACCTGTGATGAATGATGACTTCTGGGAAAGTCAGCATCCCAATACTCCTGTCTTCACCCCACTCCAACAGATACCTCAGTCCCCTGCACCAACAGTTCAAATGGGCTCTGAAGAAACTCAACCCACTTTCTCTGTGCATGAAGAAATTCCAGCCACTAGTGCTGATGAACCTGCTACTGCTGATCCTTAGACTGCACCAGTTGAGGAACAAGAAATTCCTCAGCCTGAAGAACCTGAGCTCGCGATTCCTAAGGTGGTGATGCAACTCACTGACACCCCTCTGCCAAAGCAAAAGAATCCGTTCTCAAGCAAACAGAAGTTCAAGGCTGAAGATTTCTTTGCCGAGCATGTATTCTTCACTGACTATAATCCATATGATTTTGCTCGCATAAGGAAGAGGCGTTTCTGGACTGCCAGTCAAGCCAATTTCTATTCCTCAGTGCTCTTCAACAAAGACAACATCTTCGATCATGCACATATTCCTCATGTGGACATGGAGTCTCTGCCATGCTTTGAGAAAGTCCTCAGTGTTCTTCACGACGCAGGACTTCTGAATTTCTGCACTGATATCTGTGACTGGAATGAAGAACTTATTCTTCAGTTCTACGCGACACTGCATATCACTGGAAATGCTAAAGACGTGAACTCATGGGTGTTGGACTGGATGTCTGAAAATACTCACTACAAGGCACCAGCAACTGAATTGCTTCGTGCTTTACCTCTCAGTCCTCCACTTAACGGTGCTCATTGTATCTACAACGAACCAGAACTTTCAAATCACTATATGCAAGTGCTGATGAAGCCTTTGAAGCCAAGGCAGGCCCCAAGAACCAAATTCCTTGTCAAGGAATTACTTTATGTGCCTCGGACTGTCTATCGAATTCTGACGAAGACAATGAGTCCTATCAACCCCCCCCCCCCCCCCCCCCCCCCCCCCCCCCCCCCCCCCCCCCCCCCCCCCCCCCCCCCCCCCCCCCCCCCCCCCCCCCCCCCCCCCCCCCCCCCCCCCCCCCCCCCCCCCCCCCCCCCCCCCCCCCCCCCCCCCCCCCCCCCCCCCCCCCCCCCCCCCCCCCCCCCCCCCCCCCCCCCCCCCCCCCCCCCCCCCCCCCCCCCCCCCCCCCCCCCCCCCCCCCCCCCCCCCCCCCCCCCCCCCCCCCCCCCCCCCCCCCCCCCCCCCCCCCCCCCCCCCCCCCCCCCCCCCCCCCCCCCCCCCCCCCCCCCCCCCCCCCCCCCCCCCCCCCCCCCCCCCCCCCCCCCCCCCCCCCCCCCCCCCCCCCCCCCCCCCCCCCCCCCCCCCCCCCCCCCCCCCCCCCCCCCCCCCCCCCCCCCCCCCCCCCCCCCCCCCCCCCCCCCCCCCCCCCCCCCCCCCCCCCCCCCCCCCCCCCCCCCCCCCCCCCCCCCCCCCCCCCCCCCCCCCCCCCCCCCCCCCCCCCCCCCCCCCCCCCCCCCCCCCCCCCCCCCCCCCCCCCCCCCCCCCCCCCCCCCCCCCCCCCCCCCCCCCCCCCCCCCCCCCCCCCCCCCCCCCCCCCCCCCCCCCCCCCCCCCCCCCCCCCCCCCCCCCCCCCCCCCCCCCCCCCCCCCCCCCCCCCCCCCCCCCCCCCCCCCCCCCCCCCCCCCCCCCCCCCCCCCCCCCCCCCCCCCCCCCCCCCCCCCCCCCCCCCCCCCCCCCCCCCCCCCCCCCCCCCCCCCCCCCCCCCCCCCCCCCCCCCCCCCCCCCCCCCCCCCCCCCCCCCCCCCCCCCCCCCCCCCCCCCCCCCCCCCCCCCCCCCCCCCCCCCCGAGAAGTCGACCCCTAAAAATGAAGTTCTTCGACTGAAGACTTTGGATTTCTGAAGACTTTCTGAAGACTTTGAAAGTGAAGAATTTGGTTTGACCTTGAAGACTTGGTTTAGTCTTTAAGCGGGTCTATCTTATATATGGGCGTTTTTTTTCTAAGTTGCAACTCTCGTTCTTTTGAAGACTTTGCTGGATCGAGTTGTAAACTTAAAACTCTATGGTGGCCTGATACTTTTGCTGTTTTCTTCTGCATGCGTATTCCTCGTTAATGTTATCGCACGCATGCTGAATTACATCAGTCACCATATTTCATCATGCATTTCAAATTCTTCACATATTATGTCAAATGCGTGTATGAATTACAAGATATAGGGGAGATCTCCATGATTCAACTCTTCAAGTGTGCATTGCTTCAAAAGCAAATTCCTCACTATGCACATCTTCAGGGGGAGTTCTTCTAAATCTTGCAATCAAATTCCTCAATATCAGTATTTACACTTCGTATGTTTATCCCCGTTGAAAACTTAACCTATATTGTCATCAATCACCAAAAAGGGGGAGATTGTAAGTGCATCTAGTGCCCCTTAGTGATTTTGGTGTATTGAAGACTTATAGGTTAAGGGACTAATGTGTTTATGAGTGTACACAGGTCTATAAGTCTATGAGGAGTTTGATATTTACAGAGAAGTCGACCCCTAAAACCCCCCCCCCCCCCCCCCCCCCCCCCCCCCCCCCCCCCCCCCCCCCCCCCCCCCCCCCCCCCCCCCCCCCCCCCCCCCCCCCCCCCCCCCCCCCCCCCCCCCCCCCCCCCCCCCCCCCCCCCCCCCCCCCCCCCCCCCCCCCCCCCCCCCCCCCCCCCCCCCCCCCCCCCCCCCCCCCCCCCCCCCCCCCCCCCCCCCCCCCCCCCCCCCCCCCCCCCCCCCCCCCCCCCCCCCCCCCCCCCCCCCCCCCCCCCCCCCCCCCCCCCCCCCCCCCCCCCCCCCCCCCCCCCCCCCCCCCCCCCCCCCCCCCCCCCCCCCCCCCCCCCCCCCCCCCCCCCCCCCCCCCCCCCCCCCCCCCCCCCCCCCCCCCCCCCCCCCCCCCCCCCCCCCCCCCCCCCCCCCCCCCCCCCCCCCCCCCCCCCCCCCCCCCCCCCCCCCCCCCCCCCCCCCCCCCCCCCCCCCCCCCCCCCCCCCCCCCCCCCCCCCCCCCCCCCCCCCCCCCCCCCCCCCCCCCCCCCCCCCCCCCCCCCCCCCCCCCCCCCCCCCCCCCCCCCCCCCCCCCCCCCCCCCCCCCCCCCCCCCCCCCCCCCCCCCCCCCCCCCCCCCCCCCCCCCCCCCCCCCCCCCCCCCCCCCCCCCCCCCCCCCCCCCCCCCCCCCCCCCCCCCCCCCCCCCCCCCCCCCCCCCCCCCCCCCCCCCCCCCCCCCCCCCCCCCCCCCCCCCCCCCCCCCCCCCCCCCCCCCCCCCCCCCCCCCCCCCCCCCCCCCCCCCCCCCCCCCCCCCCCCCCCCCCCCCCCCCCCCCCCCCCCCCCCCCCCCCCCCCCCCCCCCCCCCCCCCCCCCCCCCCCCCCCCCCCCCCCCCCCCCCCCCCCCCCCCCCCCCCCCCCCCCCCCCCCCCCCCCCCCCCCCCCCCCCCCCCCCCCCCCCCCCCCCCCCCCCCCCCCCCCCCCCCCCCCCCCCCCCCCCCCCCCCCCCCCCCCCCCCCCCCCCCCCCCCCCCCCCCCCCCCCCCCCCCCCCCCCCCCCCCCCCCCCCCCCCCCCCCCCCCCCCCCCCCCCCCCCCCCCCCCCCCCCCCCCCCCCCCCCCCCCCCCCCCCCCCCCCCCCCCCCCCCCCCCCCCCCCCCCCCCCCCCCCCCCCCCCCCCCCCCCCCCCCCCCCCCCCCCCCCCCCCCCCCCCCCCCCCCCCCCCCCCCCCCCCCCCCCCCCCCCCCCCCCCCCCCCCCCCCCCCCCCCCCCCCCCCCCCCCCCCCCCCCCCCCCCCCCCCCCCCCCCCCCCCCCCCCCCCCCCCCCCCCCCCCCCCCCCCCCCCCCCCCCCCCCCCCCCCCCCCCCCCCCCCCCCCCCCCCCCCCCCCCCCCCCCCCCCCCCCCCCCCCCCCCCCCCCCCCCCCCCCCCCCCCCCCCCCCCCCCCCCCCCCCCCCCCCCCCCCCCCCCCCCCCCCCCCCCCCCCCCCCCCCCCCCCCCCCCCCCCCCCCCCCCCCCCCCCCCCCCCCCCCCCCCCCCCCCCCCCCCCCCCCCCCCCCCCCCCCCCCCCCCCCCCCCCCCCCCCCCCCCCCCCCCCCCCCCCCCCCCCCCCCCCCCCCCCCCCCCCCCCCCCCCCCCCCCCCCCCCCCCCCCCCCCCCCCCCCCCCCCCCCCCCCCCCCCCCCCCCCCCCCCCCCCCCCCCCCCCCCCCCCCCCCCCCCCCCCCCCCCCCCCCCCCCCCCCCCCCCCCCCCCCCCCCCCCCCCCCCCCCCCCCCCCCCCCCCCCCCCCCCCCCCCCCCCCCCCCCCCCCCCCCCCCCCCCCCCCCCCCCCCCCCCCCCCCCCCCCCCCCCCCCCCCCCCCCCCCCCCCCCCCCCCCCCCCCCCCCCCCCCCCCCCCCCCCCCCCCCCCCCCCCCCCCCCCCCCCCCCCCCCCCCCCCCCCCCCCCCCCCCCCCCCCCCCCCCCCCCCCCCCCCCCCCCCCCCCCCCCCCCCCCCCCCCCCCCCCCCCCCCCCCCCCCCCCCCCCCCCCCCCCCCCCCCCCCCCCCCCCCCCCCCCCCCCCCCCCCCCCCCCCCCCCCCCCCCCCCCCCCCCCCCCCCCCCCCCCCCCCCCCCCCCCCCCCCCCCCCCCCCCCCCCCCCCCCCCCCCCCCCCCCCCCCCCCCCCCCCCCCCCCCCCCCCCCCCCCCCCCCCCCCCCCCCCCCCCCCCCCCCCCCCCCCCCAAGAAGCACAGTCTTCAAAGGTAACAAGCGTCGGATCCACGCAGGATCAATCACTTCAGTGATGCTCAATCACTTTGGGTTTGTAGGTGTTTGGGTTGACATGATATGGCCATCATCATCTTCTGATTTTGATCTCCATCTCCAAAGCATCGTCACCGGCTCAACACCTTGATCTCCATCGTTGCATCGTGGTTGTCTTGCCAATTATTGCTTCTACACCTATCACTAACACATAGTGATAAAGTAAAGCAATTACCTGGCATTTGCATTTCATACAATAAAGAGACAACTGAAAGTGCGTTATATCAACTAGAGGGGGGTGAATAGGCGAATTTAATGAATTCTTCACTAAGGAATTTGCCGGGAGGAAATTCCTTAGCGAAGAACTACTAGCAGCAGAATAAGTACTCAAAAGTAAGCATAACAGGATACAGACATAGTCATCATGATGAAATGAAGACAAGCACAGAGTACAGGAAGTGTAAACACATGATAGCACAAGATGAAGACAAACAGACTGAAGAAATTGAACTGAGGAAATTGAGAAAGTCTTCAGTCAAAGTCTTCAAACACAGATATGAACAATCACTCAACACAGTAATGAGGAAATGAAAGAGTTGAGGAAATAGAACCAGTAAGGTTGGTGAAGAGAATGATTTGGTAGACCAGTTCCAACTGCTGTCTCAGTTTTACGTCTGGTTGGAGCGGCTGGGTATTTAAACTCGAGGACACACAGTCCCGGACACCCAGTCGCTGAGCACGCAGCTCAGGACACCAAGTCCTCACTGTATTCTCCTTGAACTAAGGTCACACAGACCTCATCCAATCACTCGTGGTAAGTCTTCAGGCGACTTCCAAACCTTCACAGACTCGGCCCCCCCCCCCCCCCCCCCCCCCCCCCCCCCCCCCCCCCCCCCCCCCCCCCCCCCCCCCCCCCCCCCCCCCCCCCCCCCCCCCCCCCCCCCCCCCCCCCCCCCCCCCCCCCCCCCCCCCCCCCCCCCCCCCCCCCCCCCCCCCCCCCCCCCCCCCCCCCCCCCCCCCCCCCCCCCCCCCCCCCCCCCCCCCCCCCCCCCCCCCCCCCCCCCCCCCCCCCCCCCCCCCCCCCCCCCCCCCCCCCCCCCCCCCCCCCCCCCCCCCCCCCCCCCCCCCCCCCCCCCCCCCCCCCCCCCCCCCCCCCCCCCCCCCCCCCCCCCCCCCCCCCCCCCCCCCCCCCCCCCCCCCCCCCCCCCCCCCCCCCCCCCCCCCCCCCCCCCCCCCCCCCCCCCCCCCCCCCCCCCCCCCCCCCCCCCCCCCCCCCCCCCCCCCCCCCCCCCCCCCCCCCCCCCCCCCCCCCCCCCCCCCCCCCCCCCCCCCCCCCCCCCCCCCCCCCCCCCCCCCCCCCCCCCCCCCCCCCCCCCCCCCCCCCCCCCCCCCCCCCCCCCCCCCCCCCCCCCCCCCCCCCCCCCCCCCCCCCCCCCCCCCCCCCCCCCCCCCCCCCCCCCCCCCCCCCCCCCCCCCCCCCCCCCCCCCCCCCCCCCCCCCCCCCCCCCCCCCCCCCCCCCCCCCCCCCCCCCCCCCCCCCCCCCCCCCCCCCCCCCCCCCCCCCCCCCCCCCCCCCCCCCCCCCCCCCCCCCCCCCCCCCCCCCCCCCCCCCCCCCCCCCCCCCCCCCCCCCCCCCCCCCCCCCCCCCCCCCCCCCCCCCCCCCCCCCCCCCCCCCCCCCCCCCCCCCCCCCCCCCCCCCCCCCCCCCCCCCCCCCCCCCCCCCCCCCCCCCCCCCCCCCCCCCCCCCCCCCCCCCCCCCCCCCCCCCCCCCCCCCCCCCCCCCCCCCCCCCCCCCCCCCCCCCCCCCCCCCCCCCCCCCCCCCCCCCCCCCCCCCCCCCCCCCCCCCCCCCCCCCCCCCCCCCCCCCCCCCCCCCCCCCCCCCCCCCCCCCCCCCCCCCCCCCCCCCCCCCCCCCCCCCCCCCCCCCCCCCCCCCCCCCCCCCCCCCCCCCCCCCCCCCCCCCCCCCCCCCCCCCCCCCCCCCCCCCCCCCCCCCCCCCCCCCCCCCCCCCCCCCCCCCCCCCCCCCCCCCCCCCCCCCCCCCCCCCCCCCCCCCCCCCCCCCCCCCCCCCCCCCCCCCCCCCCCCCCCCCCCCCCCCCCCCCCCCCCCCCCCCCCCCCCCCCCCCCCCCCCCCCCCCCCCCCCCCCCCCCCCCCCCCCCCCCCCCCCCCCCCCCCCCCCCCCCCCCCCCCCCCCCCCCCCCCCCCCCCCCCCCCCCCCCCCCCCCCCCCCCCCCCCCCCCCCCCCCCCCCCCCCCCCCCCCCCCCCCCCCCCCCCCCCCCCCCCCCCCCCCCCCCCCCTAAAAAAATGCCCTTAATATAGACCCGCTTGAAGACTAACTCAGATTTCTCCCCCTTTGTCATCAAATGACCAAAAGGATTGAAACTGAGGACTAACGCCCCTGAAGAATTTCAAGTCGATGGAGGAGCGCCAGCGTTGTCGGGGTTGTTTGTTGTAGCAGGGCCTGCCGCAGTGTCGTCCAAATCTTCATACTCATCAGTGTCACGCGATGAAGAATAAGAGCTGGCCACCAGTGGAGGAATTTTGACCCTCTTGAATTTCTTCGGAGGAGGTGCAGACCAGTCAAATTCTTCCTTGAGACCCATAGTCTTCAGTTCTTCAGCGCTATAGACATGAGTGAGGACAGCCCAGGTGCGGTTGAAGGTTTCATGAAGGTAGTATTGGTTCTTCTTCACTGCATTGTGTGTTGAGGTCATATTGTGAAGAAGTGCACCAAACTGACGCTTTACCCATTTGTGATTGCGATCAACCTTCTGATGAAGACTGAGGAGTAACTCACGGTCAGTCATCACCCTGGGTGCTGTGGCTTGAGGATTTTGCTTGGCTGAGGTATTTGCGGCAGAGTCATGTGTGGCAGAATCGTCATTGGTAGAGTAAGATGCAGCCTTGCGAAATTGACCATCCAATGGACGAATGCCTTCATCGATCACAGCAGCGGCCTTGCCTTTATCATCAGCTGATGAAACTGTCCGTTTGAGGACTTCAATGGGAGGCAAGTAGCTACCGTGGTTCAGAGTGTCAGCTTTGTAATTCAGTGAAGATCTTGCCCTGATGAATCTCATAATCCAAGGAGCATAGGGCTTCAGCTCGAATGGTGACATAGCAATATTGGCCAGAGTCCTCATGAAGAAATCATGGAAGTTGACGGGAACGCCATGAATGATGTTGAAAAGCACCCCCCCCCCCCCCCCCCCCCCCCCCCCCCCCCCCCCCCCCCCCCCCCCCCCCCCCCCCCCCCCCCCCCCCCCCCCCCCCCCCCCCCCCCCCCCCCCCCCCCCCCCCCCCCCCCCCCCCCCCCCCCCCCCCCCCCCCCCCCCCCCCCCCCCCCCCCCCCCCCCCCCCCCCCCCCCCCCCCCCCCCCCCCCCCCCCCCCCCCCCCCCCCCCCCCCCCCCCCCCCCCCCCCCCCCCCCCCCCCCCCCCCCCCCCCCCCCCCCCCCCCCCCCCCCCCCCCCCCCCCCCCCCCCCCCCCCCCCCCCCCCCCCCCCCCCCCCCCCCCCCCCCCCCCCCCCCCCCCCCCCCCCCCCCCCCCCCCCCCCCCCCCCCCCCCCCCCCCCCCCCCCCCCCCCCCCCCCCCCCCCCCCCCCCCCCCCCCCCCCCCCCCCCCCCCCCCCCCCCCCCCCCCCCCCCCCCCCCCCCCCCCCCCCCCCCCCCCCCCCCCCCCCCCCCCCCCCCCCCCCCCCCCCCCCCCCCCCCCCCCCCCCCCCCCCCCCCCCCCCCCCCCCCCCCCCCCCCCCCCCCCCCCCCCCCCCCCCCCCCCCCCCCCCCCCCCCCCCCCCCCCCCCCCCCCCCCCCCCCCCCCCCCCCCCCCCCCCCCCCCCCCCCCCCCCCCCCCCCCCCCCCCCCCCCCCCCCCCCCCCCCCCCCCCCCCCCCCCCCCCCCCCCCCCCCCCCCCCCCCCCCCCCCCCCCCCCCCCCCCCCCCCCCCCCCCCCCCCCCCCCCCCCCCCCCCCCCCCCCCCCCCCCCCCCCCCCCCCCCCCCCCCCCCCCCCCCCCCCCCCCCCCCCCCCCCCCCCCCCCCCCCCCCCCCCCCCCCCCCCCCCCCCCCCCCCCCCCCCCCCCCCCCCCCCCCCCCCCCCCCCCCCCCCCCCCCCCCCCCCCCCCCCCCCCCCCCCCCCCCCCCCCCCCCCCCCCCCCCCCCCCCCCCCCCCCCCCCCCCCCCCCCCCCCCCCCCCCCCCCCCCCCCCCCCCCCCCCCCCCCCCCCCCCCCCCCCCCCCCCCCCCCCCCCCCCCCCCCCCCCCCCCCCCCCCCCCCCCCCCCCCCCCCCCCCCCCCCCCCCCCCCCCCCCCCCCCCCCCCCCCCCCCCCCCCCCCCCCCCCCCCCCCCCCCCCCCCCCCCCCCCCCCCCCCCCCCCCCCCCCCCCCCCCCCCCCCCCCCCCCCCCCCCCCCCCCCCCCCCCCCCCCCCCCCCCCCCCCCCCCCCCCCCCCCCCCCCCCCCCCCCCCCCCCCCCCCCCCCCCCCCCCCCCCCCCCCCCCCCCCCCCCCCCCCCCCCCCCCCCCCCCCCCCCCCCCCCCCCCCCCCCCCCCCCCCCCCCCCCCCCCCCCCCCCCCCCCCCCCCCCCCCCCCCCCCCCCCCCCCCCCCCCCCCCCCCCCCCCCCCCCCCCCCCCCCCCCCCCCCCCCCCCCCCCCCCCCCCCCCCCCCCCCCCCCCCCCCCCCCCCCCCCCCCCCCCCCCCCCCCCCCCCCCCCCCCCCCCCCCCCCCCCCCCCCCCCCCCCCCCCCCCCCCCCCCCCCCCCCCCCCCCCCCCCCCCCCCCCCCCCCCCCCCCCCCCCCCCCCCCCCCCCCCCCCCCCCCCCCCCCCCCCCCCCCCCCCCCCCCCCCCCCCCCCCCCCCCCCCCCCCCCCCCCCCCCCCCCCCCCCCCCCCCCCCCCCCCCCCCCCCCCCCCCCCCCCCCCCCCCCCCCCCCCCCCCCCCCCCCCCCCCCCCCCCCCCCCCCCCCCCCCCCCCCCCCCCCCCCCCCCCCCCCCCCCCCCCCCCCCCCCCCCCCCCCCCCCCCCCCCCCCCCCCCCCCCCCCCCCCCCCCCCCCCCCCCCCCCCCCCCCCCCCCCCCCCCCCCCCCCCCCCCCCCCCCCCCCCCCCCCCCCCCCCCCCCCCCCCCCCCCCCCCCCCCCCCCCCCCCCCCCCCCCCCCCCCCCCCCCCCCCCCCCCCCCCCCCCCCCCCCCCCCCCCCCCCCCCCCCCCCCCCCCCCCCCCCCCCCCCCCCCCCCCCCCCCCCCCCCCCCCCCCCCCCCCCCCCCCCCCCCCCCCCCCCCCCCCCCCCCCCCCCCCCCCCCCCCCCCCCCCCCCCCCCCCCCCCCCCCCCCCCCCCCCCCCCCCCCCCCCCCCCCCCCCCCCCCCCCCCCCCCCCCCCCCCCCCCCCCCCCCCCCCCCCCCCCCCCCCCCCCCCCCCCCCCCCCCCCCCCCCCCCCCCCCCCCCCCCCCCCCCCCCCCCCCCCCCCCCCCCCCCCCCCCCCCCCCCCCCCCCCCCCCCCCCCCCCCCCCCCCCCCCCCCCCCCCCCCCCCCCCCCCCCCCCCCCCCCCCCCCCCCCCCCCCCCCCCCCCCCCCCCCCCCCCCCCCCCCCCCCCCCCCCCCCCCCCCCCCCCCCCCCCCCCCCCCCCCCCCCCCCCCCCCCCCCCCCCCCCCCCCCCCCCCCCCCCCCCCCCCCCCCCCCCCCCCCCCCCCCCCCCCCCCCCCCCCCCCCCCCCCCCCCCCCCCCCCCCCCCCCCCCCCCCCCCCCCCCCCCCCCCCCCCCCCCCCCCCCCCCCCCCCCCCCCCCCCCCCCCCCCCCCCCCCCCCCCCCCCCCCCCCCCCCCCCCCCCCCCCCCCCCCCCCCCCCCCCCCCCCCCCCCCCCCCCCCCCCCCCCGGGCGTTAGTCCTCAGTTTTGATCCTTTTGGTCATTCGATGAAAAAGGGGGAGAAATCTGAGTTAGTCTTCAAGCGGGTCTATTATATGGGCGTTTTTTGCTAAGTTACAACTCTCGTTCTTCTGAAACTTTTTCAACACCTGTACATCTGGCCACATGCCAAAGGACTGCAGACATCTCCATTGCCTCTGGTGTTTCAGCGAGTTCCTCAGCTACACCAAATTCTTCATCAGGACACACTCTGCTGAAGACCAAGGCCACTGCTGGACGAGGTCCTCGGCCTAGTCCAAAGAAGAAACAAGTTGCCTTCCAAGTGTCATCTGACGATGAAGCTGATGATGATGAACTTGCAGAAATCATCAGAGACAGGCAAGAAAGGGCCGCTAGAGCCAAAGGGACAACTGTGCCACTGCTTTTGGATCCAAAGGTTATCCTCGACTACATTGATCTCTGGCACAAGGACCCAAACACTCCTATACCTGATTTTCATTTGACTCCTGGCCAATGTCACATGCTGACCCATTTCATCTCTGAAGAGAAATGGAAATTTGAGAAGGCCAGACAAATCAAGAAGGCTCAGTTCAGGAAAGAGAAGTTCCTGAAGAACAACGTTGTCAAAATGACACCTGATGAACTCCTCACGATCCAGTCTGAAATCAAAGCCCTCGGCGATGATTTCAATGCTTATTATGCTGATTGGCAAGGAGCCAAAGTCAGGTTCGTTAAACTGACTGAGAAGTTCACCAATGTTGCAGCACCATCGCAACAAGAAATTCCTCAAGCTGAAGCCTCTACTCAGCAAACTGAAGAACATGCCAACACCGCTTATGATTTTCAGGCTGCTGAAGAAAATGCTAGTTCCAGGGCTGATGACTCCATTCCAGCCGCCGAAGAAACTGCCAGGGCATCCACTAGTGGTGCGCCTGAAGAAAATAAAGAAGTCAGGGCAACTGCATTAGTTGCGCCTGAGGAAATACAGACCGATTCCTCAGCTCCTCCTGCGCCTACCCGAACTCCTACCCTACCATCTGCATCAGATGTGAGGAAGACTAAGGCTGCAAAAAAGGCTGCAGTGAAGAAAAGGAAAGCATCATCTGCTTTAGATTCTTCAGCTCCGAAGAAAATGAAGCCTATGACTAGCTCACTTGAGAATCCCATTGATGTTGTTCTGATTTCCACCATGCCATCTAAGGAGCTTGTTCCTTATGGTGAAGAATATGTGATCCCTAGCGGATCTGATGAAGAAAATCATTCTGCTGCTTCGTCAAAACAGATTGATGAAGAAATTGAAGTGGATGCGATCCCTTCAACACCTGTTGCTTCCTCGCCAATGCCTCAGTTCACAACTGAAGAGGCTGGCGTTGAAGAAATTGAAGATGAATACGTGGATATTGGATGCACCACGCCTGTGATGAATGATGACTTTTGGGAGAGTCAGCATCTCAATTCTCCACACTTCACCCCACTACAGCAGATACCTCAGTCCCCTGCACCAACAGTTCAACTGGGCTCTGAAGAAACTCATCCCACCTCGTCTGTGCATGAAGAAATTCCAGCCACTAGTGCTGAAGAAACTGCTGCTGCTGATACGTTGAACATGCAGACTGCCACTGACGAGGAACCACAAATTCCTCAACCTGAAGAACCGGAGATTGTGATTCCTGAGGTTGTGATGCAACTCACTGACACTCCTGTGCCCAAGCCAAAGGATCCATTCTCAAAGAAGCAAAAGTTCAAGGCTGCTGATTTCTTCAACGAGCATGTGTTCTTCACCAACTATAATCCCTATGATTCTGCTCGCATAAGGAAGAGGCGTTTCTGGACTGCTAGTCAAGCAAATTTCTATTCCTCTGTACTATTCTACAAAGACAAAATCTTTGATCATGCACACATTCCTCACGTGGACATGGAATCTCTGCCATGCTTTGAGCCAGTCCTCAGTGTTCTTCACGAAGCTGGATTATTGAATTTCTGCACTGACATCTGTGATTGGAATGAAGAACTCATTCTTCAATTCTATGCGACGCTGCACATCACAGGAAATTCTGAAGATGTGAACTCATGGGTGCTGGACTGGATGTCAGAAAATACTCACTACAAGGCACCAACAACTGAATTGCTTCGTGTCCTCCCACTCAGTCCTCCCCTTGATGGTGCACGTTGCATCTACAATGAACCTGAGCTTACAAATCATTACATGCAAGTGCTGATGAAGCCTTTGAAGCCAGGGCAAGCTCCTCGAACCAAATTCCTCATCAAGGAATTACTGTATGTGCCATGGACTGTCTATCGCATTCTGACGAAGACAATGAGTCCTATCAAAGGCCACGACTCAAATGATGAATAAGTCGTTGGCATCATGAAGAATATGCTTTTCAATATCGTTCATGGCATTCCCGTCAACTTCCATGATTTCTTCATGAGGACTCTGGCAAATATTGCTATGTCACCGTTTGAGCTGAAGCCTTATGCGCCATGGATTATGAAATTCATCAGGACAAGGTCTTCACTCAACTACAAGGCTGATACTCTGAACCATGGCAGTTTCTTGCCTCCAATTGAAGTCCTCAAATGGACATTTTCCTCAGCTAATGACAAAGGCAAGGCAACTGCTGTGATAGATGAAGGCATTCATCCATTGGATGGTCAATTTCGCAAGGCTGCATCCTACTCCACCAATGATGACTCTGCCACACATGACTCTGCCGCCAACACCTCTGCCAAGCAGATTCCTCAAGCCACAACACCCAGGGTGATGACTGATCGTGAGTTACTCGTCAGTCTTCATCAGAAAGTTGATCGCAATCATAAATGGGTCAAGCATCAGTTTGGTTCCATTCTTTACAACATGACCTCAACCCACAATGCTGTGAAGAAAAACCAATACTACCTCCATGAAACCTTCAACCGTACCTGGACTATTCTATCTCATATCTACAGCACCGAAGATCTGAAGAACATGGGTATCAAGGAAGAATTTGACTGGTCTACACCTCCACCGAAGAAATTCAAGAAGGTCAAGGTTCCTTCCTTGGTGGCCAGCTCCTATTCTTCATCGCGCGACACTGATGAAAATGAAGACTTGGACGACACTGCAGCAGGCCCTACTACGACAACCGACCCCGGCAACGCTGGCGCTCCTCCATCAACTTGATATTCTTCAGGGGCGTTAGTCCTCAGTTTTGATCCTTTTGGTCATTCGATGAAAAAGGGGGAGAAATCTGAGTTAGTCTTCAAGCGGGTCTATTATATGGGCGTTTTTTCCCCCCCCCCCCCCCCCCCCCCCCCCCCCCCCCCCCCCCCCCCCCCCCCCCCCCCCCCCCCCCCCCCCCCCCCCCCCCCCCCCCCCCCCCCCCCCCCCCCCCCCCCCCCCCCCCCCCCCCCCCCCCCCCCCCCCCCCCCCCCCCCCCCCCCCCCCCCCCCCCCCCCCCCCCCCCCCCCCCCCCCCCCCCCCCCCCCCCCCCCCCCCCCCCCCCCCCCCCCCCCCCCCCCCCCCCCCCCCCCCCCCCCCCCCCCCCCCCCCCCCCCCCCCCCCCCCCCCCCCCCCCCCCCCCCCCCCCCCCCCCCCCCCCCCCCCCCCCCCCCCCCCCCCCCCCCCCCCCCCCCCCCCCCCCCCCCCCCCCCCCCCCCCCCCCCCCCCCCCCCCCCCCCCCCCCCCCCCCCCCCCCCCCCCCCCCCCCCCCCCCCCCCCCCCCCCCCCCCCCCCCCCCCCCCCCCCCCCCCCCCCCCCCCCCCCCCCCCCCCCCCCCCCCCCCCCCCCCCCCCCCCCCCCCCCCCCCCCCCCCCCCCCCCCCCCCCCCCCCCCCCCCCCCCCCCCCCCCCCCCCCCCCCCCCCCCCCCCCCCCCCCCCCCCCCCCCCCCCCCCCCCCCCCCCCCCCCCCCCCCCCCCCCCCCCCCCCCCCCCCCCCCCCCCCCCCCCCCCCCCCCCCCCCCCCCCCCCCCCCCCCCCCCCCCCCCCCCCCCCCCCCCCCCCCCCCCCCCCCCCCCCCCCCCCCCCCCCCCCCCCCCCCCCCCCCCCCCCCCCCCCCCCCCCCCCCCCCCCCCCCCCCCCCCCCCCCCCCCCCCCCCCCCCCCCCCCCCCCCCCCCCCCCCCCCCCCCCCCCCCCCCCCCCCCCCCCCCCCCCCCCCCCCCCCCCCCCCCCCCCCCCCCCCCCCCCCCCCCCCCCCCCCCCCCCCCCCCCCCCCCCCCCCCCCCCCCCCCCCCCCCCCCCCCCCCCCCCCCCCCCCCCCCCCCCCCCCCCCCCCCCCCCCCCCCCCCCCCCCCCCCCCCCCCCCCCCCCCCCCCCCCCCCCCCCCCCCCCCCCCCCCCCCCCCCCCCCCCCCCCCCCCCCCCCCCCCCCCCCCCCCCCCCCCCCCCCCCCCCCCCCCCCCCCCCCCCCCCCCCCCCCCCCCCCCCCCCCCCCCCCCCCCCCCCCCCCCCCCCCCCCCCCCCCCCCCCCCCCCCCCCCCCCCCCCCCCCCCCCCCCCCCCCCCCCCCCCCCCCCCCCCCCCCCCCCCCCCCCCCCCCCCCCCCCCCCCCCCCCCCCCCCCCCCCCCCCCCCCCCCCCAACGGTCGGAAATTTGACTATCAAATTCCTCAGGGCTATCATGTTCCTCACTTATAGGCAATTCGCACTGGCGAATTCCTAACTCCTCAGTCAGAACAAATTCCTCAGAGACCAGAAGAACTTCGTCTCTGTCACTGAAGAAATGGACTGAACTATATAAGATTTCCAATGGCTTCACTCGAAGGGATTGGTAGGTGTAGGATTTTGAGTTGAGCATCACTTGGAAACATTTCCTTAGTTTTACCTCGACCCCCTTTAACAGTACAGTGTTTCCTATGACTCAAGAAAGAGAAAATGAAACTACAAAAACAAAAGTCTTCACGCTTCATATTCCTCACATGAATATCAAGTCTTCAAGGTCACACCAATTTCTTCACTTTCAAAGTCTTCAGAAAGCCAAAGTCTTCAGTTGAAGGCATTCATTTTTAGGGGTCGACTTTCTTTGTAAATATCAAACTCCTCATAGACTTATAGACCTGTGTACACTCACAAACGCATTAGTCCCTTAACCTATAAGTCTTCAATACACCAAAATCACTAAGGGGCACTAGATGCACTTACACAAACAAAATGCAAAAATGCTCATTTGATTGTTTATTTTAGCTTCCTTCTCCCTGTGGTTTTTTCTCTATTGTACTTTCTATGGAGTATCCCCCCCCCCCCCCCCCCCCCCCCCCCCCCCCCCCCCCCCCCCCCCCCCCCCCCCCCCCCCCCCCCCCCCCCCCCCCCCCCCCCCCCCCCCCCCCCCCCCCCCCCCCCCCCCCCCCCCCCCCCCCCCCCCCCCCCCCCCCCCCCCCCCCCCCCCCCCCCCCCCCCCCCCCCCCCCCCCCCCCCCCCCCCCCCCCCCCCCCCCCCCCCCCCCCCCCCCCCCCCCCCCCCCCCCCCCCCCCCCCCCCCCCCCCCCCCCCCCCCCCCCCCCCCCCCCCCCCCCCCCCCCCCCCCCCCCCCCCCCCCCCCCCCCCCCCCCCCCCCCCCCCCCCCCCCCCCCCCCCCCCCCCCCCCCCCCCCCCCCCCCCCCCCCCCCCCCCCCCCCCCCCCCCCCCCCCCCCCCCCCCCCCCCCCCCCCCCCCCCCCCCCCCCCCCCCCCCCCCCCCCCCCCCCCCCCCCCCCCCCCCCCCCCCCCCCCCCCCCCCCCCCCCCCCCCCCCCCCCCCCCCCCCCCCCCCCCCCCCCCCCCCCCCCCCCCCCCCCCCCCCCCCCCCCCCCCCCCCCCCCCCCCCCCCCCCCCCCCCCCCCCCCCCCCCCCCCCCCCCCCCCCCCCCCCCCCCCCCCCCCCCCCCCCCCCCCCCCCCCCCCCCCCCCCCCCCCCCCCCCCCCCCCCCCCCCCCCCCCCCCCCCCCCCCCCCCCCCCCCCCCCCCCCCCCCCCCCCCCCCCCCCCCCCCCCCCCCCCCCCCCCCCCCCCCCCCCCCCCCCCCCCCCCCCCCCCCCCCCCCCCCCCCCCCCCCCCCCCCCCCCCCCCCCCCCCCCCCCCCCCCCCCCCCCCCCCCCCCCCCCCCCCCCCCCCCCCCCCCCCCCCCCCCCCCCCCCCCCCCCCCCCCCCCCCCCCCCCCCCCCCCCCCCCCCCCCCCCCCCCCCCCCCCCCCCCCCCCCCCCCCCCCCCCCCCCCCCCCCCCCCCCCCCCCCCCCCCCCCCCCCCCCCCCCCCCCCCCCCCCCCCCCCCCCCCCCCCCCCCCCCCCCCCCCCCCCCCCCCCCCCCCCCCCCCCCCCCCCCCCCCCCCCCCCCCCCCCCCCCCCCCCCCCCCCCCCCCCCCCCCCCCCCCCCCCCCCCCCCCCCCCCCCCCCCCCCCCCCCCCCCCCCCCCCCCCCCCCCCCCCCCCCCCCCCCCCCCCCCCCCCCCCCCCCCCCCCCCCCCCCCCCCCCCCCCCCCCCCCCCCCCCCCCCCCCCCCCCCCCCCCCCCCCCCCCCCCCCCCCCCCCCCCCCCCCCCCCCCCCCCCCCCCCCCCCCCCCCCCCCCCCCCCCCCCCCCCCCCCCCCCCCCCCCCCCCCCCCCCCCCCCCCCCCCCCCCCCCCCCCCCCCCCCCCCCCCCCCCCCCCCCCCCCCCCCCCCCCCCCCCCCCCCCCCCCCCCCCCCCCCCCCCCCCCCCCCCCCCCCCCCCCCCCCCCCCCCCCCCCCCCCCCCCCCCCCCCCCCCCCCCCCCCCCCCCCCCCCCCCCCCCCCCCCCCCCCCCCCCCCCCCCCCCCCCCCCCCCCCCCCCCCCCCCCCCCCCCCCCCCCCCCCCCCCCCCCCCCCCCCCCCCCCCCCCCCCCCCCCCCCCCCCCCCCCCCCCCCCCCCCCCCCCCCCCCCCCCCCCCCCCCCCCCCCCCCCCAAGTCTTTCACCATTACTGTAGTAAAAATTCACAATTAATCTCATAAATGGCAAGCGAGAACTCTAATGGAGCAAAAGCATACATGGAAGATTCTAGACTAAACCATAAATGGATACACTTTTATTCAAGCGTGATACTCTAATAGAGCAAGATCATGCATGGAAGGTTCTATACTATATAAATAAGAAGTGTGCACATGCTTAGACAATGGCTTACATTGAGCGAAGACTAATGATGAACAGTTAACTTGGTAATGCATATGCCCAGGTGAACCTCCTTGGAGTCCCCATGCATCATCTTGGGGTGAAAATGATACCAGGCCTCTTCCATGTCCACATTGCTGGGAACGGAGCAGCTTGCCACAGTCCCATTCAGCGTGAGGGAGGCGTCGAGGTTGCCCTCGTACGCCGGAGGGGCGGTAACAATGAGCACGCACCTGTACAGTGGCCTCGTGTCAGCGTCAGCAGCGTTGCCCCTGATGCACACTACAGAGACAGGGCGGCGGCCTGCGCGGGCCTTGCCGGTGCCCACGGCCAAGAGGAAGACGCTGCCGTCCTCCTCCGCGACTAGCAGGCGGCGGTGATCCTCCAGTGACTCCGGCATGGCGAACGGGTAGCACGTCTCGTACTTGATGTTCACCGTGGGCCAGTAGTGATTGCCG
Source organism: Thinopyrum obtusiflorum (assembly GCA_036873465.1). NCBI lineage: Eukaryota > Viridiplantae > Streptophyta > Magnoliopsida > Poales > Poaceae > Thinopyrum > Thinopyrum obtusiflorum. The sequence goes on along the minus strand of JAAAWM010010727.1, from coordinate 29,065 downwards.
GATGGTGTCGTGAGGTGATGCACGAGGCTCACCGGTGAGCCCTCAAATGGCGGCGTGCACTCATAGCAGTAGCAGGGCACGTGCGCGCATCTGGAACTATGCTCTGCCAGTGAGTGCTGGTCGACATACCTTTCGCAGCCGAAACTCTTGTAGACGTAGGGCACCTTGCAGGCATCAACCATGCTGTCCATGAAACAGGAGTGGCTGTAGGGATGTTGCGCTCGCTGCATGGAGCGCAGGAGTAGCACACGAAGTGGTAGATGGTGTACTTACCAGTACTCCCTCCGTTTCTTTTACTAGTCTCTACTCTCTACTCTCTACTCTTACAAAAAAACCGAGTTGGTGATGATGGTGTGCCTGCCATCTTGCAATACAGACCGTCTGATATATATGTGATGGATAGAAAGCAAACTATGGCAATTTTGCAAAAGGATACCCGCACCTCTCTCGTTCATCCTTATCTCCCACAACTTCATTGTTGAGTAATTAAAAAAGGAAGCCTCTGGAACAATCTGGCATGGTGGTCGTTGCCGGCATCGTCCATCCCCATGCCTCCGCTAAGTCCAACCACCAATCACCACCGCGCCCCACTCCTCCTCACCTTGTCTCTCATCTTTCTCGAGATATCATTTTTTCGATGAAATTCTCGAGATACCATTTTTTCGATGAAATTCTTGAGATATCATTAGTTTTTACACATGGGATTACTCCTGCATGGGTCAATCACAACAGGTGTTTTGTAAAAAAATGCATCTTGATGTTCCATGCAATGCACGGGCATCTTGCTAGTTTGCATATAATTCCAAACACCATGTAGACACGTTCTCTGACCATTTTACAACTATGTTAGTATCATTGTTCGTGGTCAGCCGGTGCAAGTTCTAGCCTCGAGTGTTTTAACCTTTTTTTAGTAATGATATCTGGCGATTGTTCGCCACGAGCCCAATCCTGGCGAATCCCACATAATCGTCAGATTTCCATCCGACGATGGCCTATTTTTAAGCCATAGTATTTTACAAAACCGCCACCCTTACACACGGACTGTAACTGCGTCGCGGGCGTTTGCAACTGCCATGTCTCCCAGCGAATGTTTGCTGAGGATTGGAGTTAGCACCGATGTCGGTTCGTAGTCGTTCCACACTCGGGCATTGAAGTTTGTAACTATTTTACAATATACTACTCCTCCGGTGCTAGCAGTAGAGCAGAGTCCTACTCCACTATACTACTCGGGCATAGTAGTAGGTATTCTAGTTTATTGTACTAGTACTGTGATCACTCAAGCAAGTTGTCTGGCATCGATATGACCCTACGCTGTTGGGATGTGTCTTGTAAGTCAAGCGGCGTGCTGCTGCTACATTGTCATCATCACCTGTCCACTTCCCGCAGCACATATTCGCTTCTCCATCCTCGTCCGCACATAATCGTCCAATCTTCCATCCCCGCTAGGCGCCTCCCCCCTCTTCCAAAACCCAAACACTAACAATGGCAGAACCGAGCAGCATCCGCCGAAAGAGTGGCTGGAATTCGCTCCCCACAAAGGTAATCAAGCTCATTGTTTCGCCTGTGGACAATCTCAGTACCATGCCGCTCGCCGCGTGCTCGTTGGGGCTGTACCGTTTACTCAAAGCTCTTAGGCCGGAGCTTTTTAAGCCAGCTCCCTGCTTGCTGATGCCGCCTGATCTTCAAAAATGGTGTGTCACGTAGCATAACAATCGTAGGGTGGCGAGCATCAACCCCCTCGATTGCGATCCGATCCCCGTCACCCTCAACTACATTAACGATATGTACTGGGTCAGCATGAACATGTCTTGGATGGTGCTCGTCGACGGTCGCGGCATCTGGATGCTCGTGGAGGTCTACACCTGGCGATTGATCCCCCTTCCTTCGATTAACACTGCACTACTTTGGCACCGTGGCCCAGAATACTCGGAATCTTACAGTAGCCAACATGATACCAAGTTCGATTTGCTCAAGGTTGTAATCTGCCAAGTGCCCACAAGATCTATGAATTATAAAGACTTTAGGCTAATTGCATTCTTCAACTGTGGTGTCGCCTATCTGATAGGCCACTGGGGTAAGTGGATAAATATGCATGTCCATCGCAGGATCATACATCCTCCATGGCTCTCTGATGCCATTGAACACAAGGGCTTCATTTACACTGTGGACTCCTTCTATGGCTGGACGTATTGCTGGCCTACTCCAGTCATCGCTACAATGGGCTATTACAGTAGTATGTTACTTTCCTATGATTATCATGATGGCTTGCTTATATTACTGTCAACATTTACTGAAAAAATATTCATGCTCATAACATGAGGTTCTTAAGATTGACTACAGTACGAGCCCTTTTTTATTTGACTCCAACTTGATATGATGTTGTAGACCGCCTGGTGTCCCTACCCTTCCTAATCCCAGAACCTTTCAAAGAAAAGTGGCATGGCAGTTGCAGGTGGTTCCTGGCTCGATCAGACGACGGCGAATGATTGATGATAATTCGCACGTACCGGACGTCTTGTTTCACGGAATACAATCACAGTCACTACAAGTTCTTTGAACAGGATCCTAGCTTCTCTGGGCCTTCAGGAATTTTTGACTGGAGGCCGGTAAGTAGCCTTGGTACACGCTCTCTGTTTCTCGGACTGAATTATCCGATTAACCAGGAGATAACCAACGGCAAGGATCATGATGGCAGCGCGGTTTCGTTCATCAGGCAAAACTGTGTGTACACAGTGTACCATGCATCTCTCCATGCACCGTACCCTGATATGTGCCACCATGCTCTGCAGCCCAAAGTAGGCGAGAGGGTCACAAGTATCAGACTTTGACCTGCTGGCTGGAGTTTCCCCCGTCAGGCACCCATCTGGTTCAAGCCGTCAGCCAATCTCCACAGCTTAATAAATAGTAACATCTAACTAAGCCAGTTAGTTAGATGCGTACACTTGGTTGATACGTCTCCATCGTATCTATAATTTTTGATTGTTTCATGCCAATATTCTACAACTTTCATATACTTTTGGCAACTTTTTATACTATTTTTGGGACTAACATATTGATCCAGTGCCCAGTGTCAGTTCCTGTTTGTTGCATGTTTTTTGTTTCACAGAATATCCATACCAAATGAAGTCCAAATGCGATAAAAACTTACAGAGATTTTTTTGGAATATATGTGATTTTTGGGAATTGGAATCAACACGAGACGATGCCCGAGGGGCCCACAAGCCCTGGAGGAGTGCCCCCCTCCCCAGGGCGCGGCCAGGAGGCTTGTGGCCACCCCATAAGGCGGTTGTTGCCCTTCTTCGGCTCCAAGAAAGCTAATATCTGGATAAAAATCATGTTATAATTTCAGCCCAATCGGAGTTACGGATCTCCGGGAATTTAAGAAACGGTGAAAGGCCAGAATCTGGGAACGTAGAAACAGATGGAAACAGAGAGAGAGATCCAATCTCGGAGGGGCTCTCGCCCCTCCGCCCACCATGGAGGCCATGGACTAGAGGGGAAACCCTTCTCCCATCTAGGGGGGAGGTCAAAGAAGAAGAAGAAGAAGAAGGAGGGGCCTCTCTCCCCCTCTCTCCCGGTGGCGCCAGAACGCCGCCGAGGCCATCACCGTGACGGTGATCTACACCAACAACTTCGCCGCCATCATCACCAACTCTCTCCCCCTCTATGCAGCGGTGTAACCTCTCTTTTATCCGCTATAATCTCTACTTAAATATGGTGCTCAATGCTATATATTATTTCCCAATGATGTATGGCTATCCTATGATGTTTGAGTAGATCTGTTTTGTCCTATGGGTTGATTGATGATCATGATTGGTTTGAGTTGTATGTTTTAATATTGGTGTTGTCCTATGGTGATCTCTGTGTCACGCAAGCATGAGGGATCCCTGCTGTAGGGTTTGCAATATGTTCATGATTCGCTTATGGTGGGTGGCGTGAGTGACAGAAGCACAGACCCGAGTAAGTAGGTTCTTTGCGTATGGGAGTAAAGAGGACTTGATACTTTAATGCTATGGTTGGGTTTTACCTTAATGATCTTTAGTAGTTGTGGATGCTTGCTAGAGTTCCAATCATAAGTGCATATGATCCAAGTAGAGAAAGTATGTTAGCTTATGCCTCTCCCTCATATAAAATTGCAATAATGATTACCGGTCTAGTTATCAATTGCCTAGGGACAAATAACTTTCTTGTGACAAAAAGCTCTCTACTAAAAATAACTTAGTTGTTTCTTTATCTAAACAGCCCCTAGTTTTTATTTACGTGCTCTTTATTATCTTGCAAACCTATCCGTTTACACCTACAAAGTACTTCTAGTTTCATACTTGTTCTAGGTAAAGCGAATGTTAAGCGTGCGTAGAGTTGTATCGGTGGTCGATAGAACTTGAGGGAATATTTGTTCTACCTTTAGCTCCTCATTGGGTTCGACACTCTTGCTTATCGAGAAAGGCTACAATTGATCCCCTATACTTGTGGGTTATCAAGACCTTTTTCTGGCGCCGTTGCCGGGGAGCAATAGCGTGGGGTAAATATTCTCGTGTGTGCTTGTTTGCTTTATCACTAAGTAGATTTTATTTGCTATTCTAAGTTGTTCTCTATCTTTAGTTATGGATATGGAACACGAAATACCAAAAAAATTAGGTGTACTTGCTACTCATGGAGATGGGGAACCTCCTAAAACCCTCGATGCATGCTATGTGGAAAATATTAAACACTACTTTGATAATCCTGAGAAAAGCCCATTCAAATTGATAATGGGAGACACGTTGGATCAACATGAATACTTTAGGGATTATCGCTTGACTAAAAAAGGGAAACTATTATGGGATCAAATTCGTATGTTGCATTGGTATGCTCGGAATTTATGCTTGAGATATGATTATACTTGTTGCTCTAGGATGAAGGCTCCACACCTTCCCTTTTCATGTAAATTTAATGATAATAAAACTTTGGCTTCTTATGCTAATGGTATATATGATTACTATGATGTGGAACAAATAAAAGAATTTGTTGCTTTTAAGGGTGCTTATGAAATTGAGTCTTTGTTTGAAAAGTGTGAAAATTATGATGATGTTGTTTACAGACCTGAAAATTACGCTATACTTAAATATTGCTATGAGAATTATGAATATAATGCCGATATTAATGAGTTTATTGAGAAAGTCTCCGTTGTCCAAGAAGAGACTAATATTTTGCAGGACTCTATGGAAGAAGAAATTGATGACACTGTGAACTCATTGGATGAAAAAGATGATGAGGAGAGCGAAGAACAAAAGGAGGAAGAGCAAATTAGCTACCCGTGCCCACCTTCTAATGAGAGTAACTCTTCAACTCATACATTGTTTAATTTCCCTTCGTGCTTACCGATGGATGATTGCTATGATAATTGCTATGATCCCTTGGATTCATTTGAAATACCCCTTTTTGATGAAATTGATGCTTGCTATGCTTGTGGCCAAGATGCCAATTTGAATTATGCTTATGGAGATGAACTTGCTATAATTCCTTATGTTAAGAATGAAATTGTTGCTATTGCACCCTCCCACATAATAGTCCTATTATCTTTTGAATTCTCCCAACTACACTATATCGGAGAAGTTTGCGCTTATTAAGGATTATATTGATGGGTTGTATTTTACCATTACACATGATGATTTTGATAGATATAATATGCATGTGCTTGCTGCTCCTACTTTCAATTATTATGAGAGAGGAACTACATCTCCGCCTCTCTACGTTTTCAATCCGATAAAATTGCAAGAAACTGTTTATGCTATGTATTGGCCTTTACTTTGTGTGCATGAATTGTTCTTTTATGAAATGCCGATGCATAGGAAGAGAGTTAGACTTTGTCATTATTTGATATATGTTACTTCGTGCTCACTACTAAATTACAAATCATTGTTAATTAAAATTAGCTTTGATATACCTTGGGATCCGGGTGGAACCATTACTTGAGCACTATATGCCTAGCTTAATGGCTTTAAAGAAAGCGCTGGCAGGGAGACAACCTGGAAGTTTTAGAGAGTCATTTTATTCTGTTGAGTGCTTTTATAAAGTTTTAAAACAAAAAAATATAGTGGGGAACCTAAAACTTTTCAAAAAGAAAAGTGAAAGTAAGAAGGACGAGCATCGTTGAAGTGGGGGAGCTCCTTGAACTTTGTCCATACCCATGGAAACTTTGCAAATCTTGAATTATAGAAAAATTTCAACAAAAATAATTATCCCCTTGTACAAATCCATTGTATTATAAAAATAACCCCCCCCCCCCCCCCCCCCCCCCCCCCCCCCCCCCCCCCCCCCCCCCCCCCCCCCCCCCCCCCCCCCCCCCCCCCCCCCCCCCCCCCCCCCCCCCCCCCCCCCCCCCCCCCCCCCCCCCCCCCCCCCCCCCCCCCCCCCCCCCCCCCCCCCCCCCCCCCCCCCCCCCCCCCCCCCCCCCCCCCCCCCCCCCCCCCCCCCCCCCCCCCCCCCCCCCCCCCCCCCCCCCCCCCCCCCCCCCCCCCCCCCCCCCCCCCCCCCCCCCCCCCCCCCCCCCCCCCCCCCCCCCCCCCCCCCCCCCCCCCCCCCCCCCCCCCCCCCCCCCCCCCCCCCCCCCCCCCCCCCCCCCCCCCCCCCCCCCCCCCCCCCCCCCCCCCCCCCCCCCCCCCCCCCCCCCCCCCCCCCCCCCCCCCCCCCCCCCCCCCCCCCCCCCCCCCCCCCCCCCCCCCCCCCCCCCCCCCCCCCCCCCCCCCCCCCCCCCCCCCCCCCCCCCCCCCCCCCCCCCCCCCCCCCCCCCCCCCCCCCCCCCCCCCCCCCCCCCCCCCCCCCCCCCCCCCCCCCCCCCCCCCCCCCCCCCCCCCCCCCCCCCCCCCCCCCCCCCCCCCCCCCCCCCCCCCCCCCCCCCCCCCCCCCCCCCCCCCCCCCCCCCCCCCCCCCCCCCCCCCCCCCCCCCCCCCCCCCCCCCCCCCCCCCCCCCCCCCCCCCCCCCCCCCCCCCCCCCCCCCCCCCCCCCCCCCCCCCCCCCCCCCCCCCCCCCCCCCCCCCCCCCCCCCCCCCCCCCCCCCCCCCCCCCCCCCCCCCCCCCCCCCCCCCCCCCCCCCCCCCCCCCCCCCCCCCCCCCCCCCCCCCCCCCCCCCCCCCCCCCCCCCCCCCCCCCCCCCCCCCCCCCCCCCCCCCCCCCCCCCCCCCCCCCCCCCCCCCCCCCCCCCCCCCCCCCCCCCCCCCCCCCCCCCCCCCCCCCCCCCCCCCCCCCCCCCCCCCCCCCCCCCCCCCCCCCCCCCCCCCCCCCCCCCCCCCCCCCCCCCCCCCCCCCCCCCCCCCCCCCCCCCCCCCCCCCCCCCCCCCCCCCCCCCCCCCCCCCCCCCCCCCCCCCCCCCCCCCCCCCCCCCCCCCCCCCCCCCCCCCCCCCCCCCCCCCCCCCCCCCCCCCCCCCCCCCCCCCCCCCCCCCCCCCCCCCCCCCCCCCCCCCCCCCCCCCCAGATCATTTCTTGCAAAGCACAATAAGTGTTATTTCTTCAAAAGTTTTGGATGTAGGTTGAATAGTTGAACGCTTTTGTTTCCAAAGATACTTTTTTTTATCTATTTAGCCTACATTTACTATTCACCCAGATGCTTGTGAGCTCTAGAGAAGAAACCTATAGATATTTGTTACACATGAGATGACCCCCACATACTTTGTCAAAATAAACAACTCCCCGATCAATGCATTTCACTGTTCCGTGCAATGCACAGGCACCTTACTATATATAGTATGACCATAAATTTAACTAACAAAGTGCTCATGCATGTCACCAAAAATTGTATCATTGAAAACTATGTTCAAATACGAATCCAACGATATAGTTTTTGTTGACATGCACTAAAATTTTGTCAGTTAAATCTTCAGTCAGATTACATGGGGGACTAATAAACCACGACGGAGGTACTAGTACTAGTGTAGAGGGCGGCGTTGCACGGGAGTCTCACCCCGCTCGTGGCGCGGCAGTAAATCCGTCATATCACAAAACCCCACCACTCCCAGTAATAAGTGGCCTTGTAAAATGAATGGACAAGCAACCATCACATCCCTCATGTCTTTTTTGCATTTCATCTCTCTGTATTTACTTTGTCCGGTTCATCTCGCACACTCGATCCGTAGCTACTACTCCTAGTACTAGTAGTAGTACTCCTTCCGGTCCGGTGATGTAAACGGGCTGTAAGGATTTAAATATTGTATTATTGCCTAGTTGGAAGAGAAAGAAGAGGAGAGAGAAGGGAAGCGGGCTGTAGGTTTACAGCCGGCTGTAGCACAAGCTCAAAAAAGTTTTGTGAGAGTGAAAGGTGGGTCATATGTTGACAAAGTAGTAATTTTTTATAGCCAACTATTATATGTGTTAGCTATTACATTGACTGCAAATGACATGGCAACATGTTATAGCCAGTAGCTGGCTATATTTTTAACCATGCTCTTAGAAGTGGCAGCGTGACCAAGATGGATGACTATTGGCTACCACGTCTGGTTCATATTATCCTATCAGGATGCCATTAGGATCCACTTAATTAATTATGCTATTAAAGAGGGCAAGCCAAGAAACGTCCAGGCCCAGAACATGCGCCTCTCCCGCGAATTCCCACCAGTATGCAGGAGTCTCTCTTGCGAATTCCTACCGGCATGCATGCACATCTCTTGGGAACTATTTCCACCAGCCGAGAAAAGGGAGAAAGGAAGAGGTGGAGAGTAATTAAAGGGAGAAGTTATTGCGAAGCGGGCCTTAGAGGGAGGGTAAATCGGAACAAATAGATTTTCATAGTGAGCCCTATGCACCGGACCGGAGGGAGTACTCAAGTTGGAATTCCAATTGCACGGTAGAACTTCTTAGGCACAAAATTCGATACAGGGTGTACGAAGCGGTTTGGGAATTTGCATGCCTTCCCGACCAGTGAGACCCCCCCCCCCCCCCCCCCCCCCCCCCCCCCCCCCCCCCCCCCCCCCCCCCCCCCCCCCCCCCCCCCCCCCCCCCCCCCCCCCCCCCCCCCCCCCCCCCCCCCCCCCCCCCCCCCCCCCCCCCCCCCCCCCCCCCCCCCCCCCCCCCCCCCCCCCCCCCCCCCCCCCCCCCCCCCCCCCCCCCCCCCCCCCCCCCCCCCCCCCCCCCCCCCCCCCCCCCCCCCCCCCCCCCCCCCCCCCCCCCCCCCCCCCCCCCCCCCCCCCCCCCCCCCCCCCCCCCCCCCCCCCCCCCCCCCCCCCCCCCCCCCCCCCCCCCCCCCCCCCCCCCCCCCCCCCCCCCCCCCCCCCCCCCCCCCCCCCCCCCCCCCCCCCCCCCCCCCCCCCCCCCCCCCCCCCCCCCCCCCCCCCCCCCCCCCCCCCCCCCCCCCCCCCCCCCCCCCCCCCCCCCCCCCCCCCCCCCCCCCCCCCCCCCCCCCCCCCCCCCCCCCCCCCCCCCCCCCCCCCCCCCCCCCCCCCCCCCCCCCCCCCCCCCCCCCCCCCCCCCCCCCCCCCCCCCCCCCCCCCCCCCCCCCCCCCCCCCCCCCCCCCCCCCCCCCCCCCCCCCCCCCCCCCCCCCCCCCCCCCCCCCCCCCCCCCCCCCCCCCCCCCCCCCCCCCCCCCCCCCCCCCCCCCCCCCCCCCCCCCCCCCCCCCCCCCCCCCCCCCCCCCCCCCCCCCCCCCCCCCCCCCCCCCCCCCCCCCCCCCCCCCCCCCCCCCCCCCCCCCCCCCCCCCCCCCCCCCCCCCCCCCCCCCCCCCCCCCCCCCCCCCCCCCCCCCCCCCCCCCCCCCCCCCCCCCCCCCCCCCCCCCCCCCCCCCCCCCCCCCCCCCCCCCCCCCCCCCCCCCCCCCCCCCCCCCCCCCCCCCCCCCCCCCCCCCCCCCCCCCCCCCCCCCCCCCCCCCCCCCCCCCCCCCCCCCCCCCCCCCCCCCCCCCCCCCCCCCCCCCCCCCCCCCCCCCCCCCCCCCCCCCCCCCCCCCCCCCCCCCCCCCCCCCCCCCCCCCCCCCCCCCCCCCCCCCCCCCCCCCCCCCCCCCCCCCCCCCCCCCCCCCCCCCCCCCCCCCGGTTTGGAAGTCACCTGAAGACTTACCACGAGTGATTGGGCGAGGTCTGTGTGTGACCTTAGCTCAAGGAGAATACGGTGAGGACTGTGTGTCCGGGACTGTGTGTCCTTAGGTTTAAATACCTAGCCGCTCCAACCAGACGTACAACTGTCACAGCAGTTGGAACTGGTCTACCAAATCACTGTCTTCACCGAGCTAACTGGTTCTATTTCCTCAACCCTTGTATTCCCTCATTACTGTGCTGTGTACTTGATTGCCACTGTTTGAAGACTTTGACTGAAGACTTTCTCAATTTCCTCAGTTCAATTTCTTCAGTCAGTTTGTCTTCAGCCTGCTTATCCTGTGTTTACGCTACTTGTACTCTGTGCTTGTTTGCATTTCATCATGATGACTGTACTACTGTTTTGTTATGCTTGCATGTGAGTACTTATTCCGCTGCTAAGTAGTTCGTTACTTTGGAATTTCCTCATTGTGAAATTCCTCAGTGACGAATTTGTAAAAATCGCCTATTCACCCCCTCTAGTCGACTTAACGCACTTTCATTTGGTATCAGAGCAAGGTACTCCCTTGTTCTGTGTGATTTTGGTTTAACCACCTGGAGTTTTAGTTATGTCGACTGCAGGCATGATCAAGGTCTCGGCTGGGTGTCCTACCTTCGATGGAACGGACTACCCCTACTGGAAGAACAAGATGCGCATGCATCTTGAGGCAATTGACAATGATCTCTGGTACGTTGTGGAAAATGGCGTTCCCTCGATCACTCCTTCCGTAAACGCTGCTGATGTGAAGAGATTCAAGCAACTCGACTCTCAAGCAAAGAATATCATATGTGGCCATCTGAGCAAAGGGCAGTATGGCAGAGTGAGTGCTTTGGAGACAACGAAACTTATCTGGGATAGGCTGTCCAAGGTTAACGAAGGAGTCTCAACACAACGTGACTCTAGAGTTGACGTTCTTCACAATCTCTTCAACCGCTTCAAAAGACTTGACAATGAGAATGTTCAGCTAACCTTCGATTGCCTCACTGACATTTCAAATGAGCTTCAAGCACTTGGTGCCACAGACATCACCGACCATGAGGTGGTGAAGAAGTTGCTGAGATCACTTGATTCCTCGTTCGATACACTGGCACTGATGATTCAGGAACGTGGAGACTACAAGTCACTAGATCCAGCTGATATCCTCGAGAGGCTAAATACTCATGAGTTCCAACTTGCTGATAAGAGAGATCTCTATGGACCAAGCTATGGAAGATCACGCGCTCTGAAGGCCAAGGCAGTTTCCGAATCTGAAGGTGAAGATTCTGACAGCAGCCTTGGTGACCCTGAAGAACTGAGTCAAGAGCTAGCAATGCTCGTGAGGAAATTCCAGAAGTTCTCTAGACGTGGTCGATTTGGAAAATCTTCAAGAAATGATGACATGAGATCAGATTCCTCATCCCGCAACTACAAGAAGAGGACTTGCCACAAATGCAAGAAACCTGGTCATTACATTCAAGATTGTCCTCAGTGGGAAAAGGAATCAAAGAAGAAGAAATACAAGGATTACAGTTCTGATGACTCAAAGAAGAAGAAGAAATCTTCAAAGTTCTCATCGTCAAAATCCTCGAAGTCTTCATCTCACAAGAAGAGCAGCTCCAAAAAGGCTCGGGCATTCATTGGCAAGGAAATGGACTTTGAGGCTAAATTTGAGGAGTTAGAATCTGGTGTGGCGAGCCTAGCCCTCGCTACTGCATTCGTCAGCAAGTCCATCTTCAACTCTGAGGAGAATGACTTCCCCAACACGGTTGACGACGATGATGATGACTACGCTCCCACCTATTGCTTCATGGCGAAAGGTGCCAAGGTACTCAAATACCCCTCCTCTGAATCAAGTGAGGATGAATTTGATGAAAACCTCAAGCCTAGCTACTCTAAACTTGCTAAGGTTGCTATAAAACAACAAAAGGCCTTTGAAAAGGTTCAAAACATGCTAGACAAGAGCGATGATATGTTGGGTGAAGAAATGGATCACACCAAAACTTTGACTGAAAATCTTCAGAGACTTCAGTCCAGGGTTGATAACCTTCAGAGTCATCATAACACTCTCTTATCTGATCATGAGAAGCTTTCTTATGAATTTCTTCAAAGAAAGCAAGATCTTGAGGAGCTAAGAGTGAGTTATGAAGACCTTCAGAAGGAGCGTGATTCATTACTTGCTCAACAAATCAGCGCTTCTCAGGTTGAATTCATTCCACCATGTTTGAAGTGCATTGAACGTGAATCTGCTAATTCTTCACCTGAAAGCTCAAATGCTTCTATTGGTGCAAATTCTTCACCTGTCTCTGCCATCACTAATTCCTCATCTGAGGATGCTGCTAGTACCTCTGACCCCCCCCCCCCCCCCCCCCCCCCCCCCCCCCCCCCCCCCCCCCCCCCCCCCCCCCCCCCCCCCCCCCCCCCCCCCCCCCCCCCCCCCCCCCCCCCCCCCCCCCCCCCCCCCCCCCCCCCCCCCCCCCCCCCCCCCCCCCCCCCCCCCCCCCCCCCCCCCCCCCCCCCCCCCCCCCCCCCCCCCCCCCCCCCCCCCCCCCCCCCCCCCCCCCCCCCCCCCCCCCCCCCCCCCCCCCCCCCCCCCCCCCCCCCCCCCCCCCCCCCCCCCCCCCCCCCCCCCCCCCCCCCCCCCCCCCCCCCCCCCCCCCCCCCCCCCCCCCCCCCCCCCCCCCCCCCCCCCCCCCCCCCCCCCCCCCCCCCCCCCCCCCCCCCCCCCCCCCCCCCCCCCCCCCCCCCCCCCCCCCCCCCCCCCCCCCCCCCCCCCCCCCCCCCCCCCCCCCCCCCCCCCCCCCCCCCCCCCCCCCCCCCCCCCCCCCCCCCCCCCCCCCCCCCCCCCCCCCCCCCCCCCCCCCCCCCCCCCCCCCCCCCCCCCCCCCCCCCCCCCCCCCCCCCCCCCCCCCCCCCCCCCCCCCCCCCCCCCCCCCCCCCCCCCCCCCCCCCCCCCCCCCCCCCCCCCCCCCCCCCCCCCCCCCCCCCCCCCCCCCCCCCCCCCCCCCCCCCCCCCCCCCCCCCCCCCCCCCCCCCCCCCCCCCCCCCCCCCCCCCCCCCCCCCCCCCCCCCCCCCCCCCCCCCCCCCCCCCCCCCCCCCCCCCCCCCCCCCCCCCCCCCCCCCCCCCCCCCCCCCCCCCCCCCCCCCCCCCCCCCCCCCCCCCCCCCCCCCCCCCCCCCCCCCCCCCCCCCCCCCCCCCCCCCCCCCCCCCCCCCCCCCCCCCCCCCCCCCCCCCCCCCCCCCCCCCCCCCCCCCCCCCCCCCCCCCCCCCCCCCCCCCCCCCCCCCCCCCCCCCCCCCCCCCCCCCCCCCCCCCCCCCCCCCCCCCCCCCCCCCCCCCCCCCCCCCCCCCCCCCCCCCCCCCCCCCCCCCCCCCCCCCCCCCCCCCCCCCCCCCCCCCCCCCCCCCCCCCCCCCCCCCCCCCCCCCCCCCCCCCCCCCCCCCCCCCCCCCCCCCCCCCCCCCCCCCCCCCCCCCCCCCCCCCCCCCCCCCCCCCCCCCCCCCCCCCCCCCCCCCCCCCCCCCCCCCCCCCCCCCCCCCCCCCCCCCCCCCCCCCCCCCCCCCCCCCCCCCCCCCCCCCCCCCCCCCCCCCCCCCCCCCCCCCCCCCCCCCCCCCCCCCCCCCCCCCCCCCCCCCCCCCCCCCCCCCCCCCCCCCCCCCCCCCCCCCCCCCCCCCCCCCCCCCCCCCCCCCCCCCCCCCCCCCCCCCCCCCCCCCCCCCCCCCCCCCCCCCCCCCCCCCCCCCCCCCCCCCCCCCCCCCCCCCCCCCCCCCCCCCCCCCCCCCCCCCCCCCCCCCCCCCCCCCCCCCCCCCCCCCCCCCCCCCCCCCCCCCCCCCCCCCCCCCCCCCCCCCCCCCCCCCCCCCCCCCCCCCCCCCCCCCCCCCCCCCCCCCCCCCCCCCCCCCCCCCCCCCCCCCCCCCCCCCCCCCCCCCCCCCCCCCCCCCCCCCCCCCCCCCCCCCCCCCCCCCCCCCCCCCCCCCCCCCCCCCCCCCCCCCCCCCCCCCCCCCCCCCCCCCCCCCCCCCCCCCCCCCCCCCCCCCCCCCCCCCCCCCCCCCCCCCCCCCCCCCCCCCCCCCCCCCCCCCCCCCCCCCCCCCCCCCCCCCCCCCCCCCCCCCCCCCCCCCCCCCCCCCCCCCCCCCCCCCCCCCCCCCCCCCCCCCCCCCCCCCCCCCCCCCCCCCCCCCCCCCCCCCCCCCCCCCCCCCCCCCCCCCCCCCCCCCCCCCCCCCCCCCCCCCCCCCCCCCCCCCCCCCCCCCCCCCCCCCCCCCCCCCCCCCCCCCCCCCCCCCCCCCCCCCCCCCCCCCCCCCCCCCCCCCCCCCCCCCCCCCCCCCCCCCCCCCCCCCCCCCCCCCCCCCCCCCCCCCCCCCCCCCCCCCCCCCCCCCCCCCCCCCCCCCCCCCCCCCCCCCCCCCCCCCCCCCCCCCCCCCCCCCCCCCCCCCCCCCCCCCCCCCCCCCCCCCCCCCCCCCCCCCCCCCCCCCCCCCCCCCCCCCCCCCCCCCCCCCCCCCCCCCCCCCCCCCCCCCCCCCCCCCCCCCCCCCCCCCCCCCCCCCCCCCCCCCCCCCCCCCCCCCCCCCCCCCCCCCCCCCCCCCCCCCCCCCCCCCCCCCCCCCCCCCCCCCCCCGCATAATTCGGTAAGCACTGAGATGATGAATATGGGTCTGAGTTGTCCACCACATCAGCTACAACATCATCCTAACAAGTGGATCTAGCATGATAGTTTTGGTAAATGCTCAATAAAGTAAGGCAAAAGACTGCCATGATCGTATAAACAAGGTAAACATTATCATCGGATGTGGGGGCTAAAAATAAATTACACTTTACATATTTTTATGTAAGGATCGTCCATATGAGTAAAGTTTGACATAATTTAAAAAAGAAAGAAGCATTTAAGTTAAATTCTCCTTACACTTTCAAGATCTATCTTGTTGATCCCTGTTACCAGCTCTATTATAATAATGCCCAAAGCATATATATCCGACTTGAACGATATCTCTCCTTTGTCTATGGTTTCTGGTGCAATATATCGCCTGCATTGATAATGTATAATTAATTTGAAGTGTCGTTGCACAAACCAAATTTAACTAAAAGAGACGTTTTAGGGGCCAGCATAGCTTACAGAGTTCCAACTATGTGTTGAGTAATCATCTTGGATTATCCTTGATCTAAAATTCTCGACAAACCAAAATCTGTAATTTTTACCTCCATATGGGCATCCAACATGACATTTTCAGGTTTCAAATCGAGATGATTAATTTGTTTTTCATGAAGATGTTGCAACCCCTGACAAATTCCTCTAATCATATGATATCGTGTAGCCCAGTCATCACCATGAGGTTTCTCTTCAAAATCAAGCAAAAGATTGTTAATAAATTCTTCATTCATGTGGATGAGAGTGTGTGTACATGCTCTTCTTTCTGCAAATCATATATCTGATTCAACACAAAAAGAAGAGAAGAATATACCTGCAAATTAGTGTCGGGTGTATTTATGTATGTGTGTATGCACATATATTATATTATTCACTTTCATACGAATGTCCTTACCAGTGTGAACCGCCCTATGGTAACGGCAATGAAATGGCGATGACCAATGTAGGTAAAATGCTGGTCAAACATGTCGTCTGTCAGTTTTCCAGTCACGGCAATAGGATGAAGATGGCCAATTCTCCACATCTACGTAGATATACATATTTCAAGAACATAAAATCGAATGAAAAAACAAATTTATGGCACACTGGAGAGCAAATGAAACACTAGAAAAAGGTTGACGAGGGTGGAAGACAAACCATGACCATCCCATCCTGGTGAAAACTAGCGAAAGTGTTGGTATACTTGGGGTTAAACATGACTTGTCTCAGAGGGGACGTGACATCAAATATTGTGGTACAAGACCAGTTGCAGCTCCAGTCCCAAAGCTTCAGCGACTCGGGGTTACTACATGATAGTAGGAACGGCCGAGTTGGATGAACTGCCAGCGAAGTGACACCATCACGGTGAGCTTTGAATTGATTGACATGATCCATTGTGGGACATGTGCACACAATGATGGACCCATCCGGGACCCCAATTACAACCCACTGCTTTCGAGCGATAAACTGAGCGACCACGTTTTCAGCAGGGTATGCCAGCCTCCCCTCGAATTGTCCTATTTTCTCGTTTGTTTGCCAGTTCCAAATGTAAATTATGTGTGCATTTCCAACAATCAATATCCTGTGCGTATTAGATAAGAGGAAATTTAAGGAGAGAAAGGGTGTACACCACCACTACTACTACTACTACTAATATATACACACACACACTACTACTGGTCCTACTACTAATACTGCCGATGTCCATCTGTGCTACGTACACCAATCAATTGATTAATATTTCATTTACTCACCAGGGGTCCGTGGGATGCACATCCATGGAAATGATACAACTATAAGGAAGAGCTCCTTCTTCCCGGCATGTAGTATCCGCCAGTAACTGATCCATTCATGCATGCAACCACAATGACTAATTAGCAATCAAACCTAGTTCGTAGCTTGGAGCAAATTAATGAATAATAATCTACTTCTAGTTATTTAAGCATGCATGGCATACTTACTGCTCGATCGTCATCCTCATCTTCCTCAGAGACGACGAAAACAGCCGTTAACATTGCCCTGTGCAGCTGAAACCCTAACGACTCATGGGCTGCCCTCATAATGCCTTCAAAGGGCGTGTTTTCGTCCAAAGATAACATTGATATCTGATGCCTGAAGATGTCTTCATCATCGCACCCTGTGATCAAAACAACTATCTCGAACTTGTCCGTGTCTGAGGGAAGCTCTTCATCCGCGTCCCTATGCAATGTGATAGCTGCAGTGAACATCGGCACCAGATACTCTTCGAAATTACACCAGTACCTACTCGGAGCTTTTGGTTTAATCACACAACAGATTGCAGTATCTGTGTTGTTCGTTAAGCTAAGGTGACAACGCATCCTCTTGTTTGGCACAAAGCCGAAGATGAGCTCGAGGGGGCACAAATCCACCAGCTTAGTCCCAGGGAACGGAGTCTGTATGACCTGCATGCATGCATGTTTCATCAGGTAGTAGCTAGTTGAGTTGAGGGCGGTTACGCATGCATGCTTGCTTGCAGTGATGGTCATACTAGATAAGCATATAATTAGATGTGAGATTATGCATACATACTTATCTTTAAAAAACTGCGTATAACGTAGACACATGCACAACACCACCCGCACACCCTCACACAACGTCTACTGTCGACATGAACATCATCTACTAAAAGAACTTTTGTTTTGGTGACACACAAGCCATCAAACATAGAACATGGGCCAGGGGTACAACCGCCCCTCTATACAAAAGCTTCATCGAAAGAGAACACCTCTGTCTTGAATTAATCATACGTACCTGGTTTAAGGAAGACCCTGTGCGATTTGTCAAGTCTGGTGGGATCACACTGTCCAGCTCGTCCAGGTCACTAATTACTTCATGTATGGTAGGTCTGTTCTGTCGATCAGAGTTCGTGCAATTCCGAGCTATTTCGATGCACCTCCCTACGCGTGCACAGTCCACGTCTAATGACTCATCCCACTGCAAATTAATTTTGAACATTAAGATATAAAAAGAAAATATGCAACATATATACGCCATGACTCATTTGCCATTTGCCAACTAGTATTACTGCAATAGTTCTTATGTTACACCTAGCTAGTTCAACCAACGTAATAAGACACTAAGGCTGCATTTCAATGGTCGTTTTCGAGTGATTCACACCCGTAAAACAAAATGGGCAGGGTTCAGTTACGCGATTGGTTCATCGGTTTTGGGTCGTACTCCCTCCGTTCTTAAATATAGGTCTTTCTAGACATTAAAACAAGTGACTACATACGGAGCAAAGTGTGTGAATCTACACTCTAAAATATGTCTATATACATCCGTATATGGTAGTCCATTTGAACTCTCTAAAAAGATTTATATTTAGGAACGGAGGAAGTATTAGTTACACCGTTTTTTTTTCAAATGCACGTGTATTTTGCCGGTTTTAGAAACACTGCTCCTCCCATCGTTTCTTCCTCCGTATTCCCCTCTCTATCGATGTCCAGGTTGAGCACAAGCGGGCCAAAGTGACGGGGCGAGGCATCGACCCCAAGGGCCACGGGATTGGTGGGGCGACTTCACAGCCGTCAAGCTGCTTGGTGGCGCACGGCTGGCTCTTCGACAGGGCGGCAGGTTGAGGCGGCGACGCGCAAACGGCATGCCGAGGAGCGGAGGACGACTGCGGTGAGGTCCACAATCTCCATGGGCACTCCAGCCGTCTGGGTCAACACCGTAGATTGGTGCTTGGGAGAGCCGAAGCGCGAAGACACGGGGCATCCACTGGTCCTTGCGGCCCTGCGGAGAACGAGAGCGAGCAAAGACCATGATACAAGGATGCAGTTTTGGTGGCGGCAGCCATGACGGAGCAGTCGAGTACTTGAGATCGGAAGAGGATGAGAGAGTAGATGAGGCTGTGACGGATGGGGAATAAAGCGCTAGAAAAGAGATTGGACTGGCGCCAGTGCGATTGAAGAAGGAAGGAGAAAAGCTTCAGTGCACAACAAATGGAAATACTTTCACCCGTATGTTCGACGTCTTTTTGTGTGACAAGTAAATTACAAGTGTACATTTGATACCGGTGTAAAACTATATGGTGCTCCAAAGCGGGGCCTAGTGGGGCCTAAGGAACTACATTCATCACAGGCACAATGATTTGCATGGCCATAGAGTATACGAAACGTTGCGGAGATGCAGGGCCTATTTGATGTGGGGTAACAAGCACTTCGGTTTGACTAGACGCACCTGGTAGGTACTAGGTAGAATTATCTCATACAAATTTACATAATTGGGTGAAATTTGGCCCCCCCCCCCCCCCCCCCCCCCCCCCCCCCCCCCCCCCCCCCCCCCCCCCCCCCCCCCCCCCCCCCCCCCCCCCCCCCCCCCCCCCCCCCCCCCCCCCCCCCCCCCCCCCCCCCCCCCCCCCCCCCCCCCCCCCCCCCCCCCCCCCCCCCCCCCCCCCCCCCCCCCCCCCCCCCCCCCCCCCCCCCCCCCCCCCCCCCCCCCCCCCCCCCCCCCCCCCCCCCCCCCCCCCCCCCCCCCCCCCCCCCCCCCCCCCCCCCCCCCCCCCCCCCCCCCCCCCCCCCCCCCCCCCCCCCCCCCCCCCCCCCCCCCCCCCCCCCCCCCCCCCCCCCCCCCCCCCCCCCCCCCCCCCCCCCCCCCCCCCCCCCCCCCCCCCCCCCCCCCCCCCCCCCCCCCCCCCCCCCCCCCCCCCCCCCCCCCCCCCCCCCCCCCCCCCCCCCCCCCCCCCCCCCCCCCCCCCCCCCCCCCCCCCCCCCCCCCCCCCCCCCCCCCCCCCCCCCCCCCCCCCCCCCCCCCCCCCCCCCCCCCCCCCCCCCCCCCCCCCCCCCCCCCCCCCCCCCCCCCCCCCCCCCCCCCCCCCCCCCCCCCCCCCCCCCCCCCCCCCCCCCCCCCCCCCCCCCCCCCCCCCCCCCCCCCCCCCCCCCCCCCCCCCCCCCCCCCCCCCCCCCCCCCCCCCCCCCCCCCCCCCCCCCCCCCCCCCCCCCCCCCCCCCCCCCCCCCCCCCCCCCCCCCCCCCCCCCCCCCCCCCCCCCCCCCCCCCCCCCCCCCCCCCCCCCCCCCCCCCCCCCCCCCCCCCCCCCCCCCCCCCCCCCCCCCCCCCCCCCCCCCCCCCCCCCCCCCCCCCCCCCCCCCCCCCCCCCCCCCCCCCCCCCCCCCCCCCCCCCCCCCCCCCCCCCCCCCCCCCCCCCCCCCCCCCCCCCCCCCCCCCCCCCCCCCCCCCCCCCCCCCCCCCCCCCCCCCCCCCCCCCCCCCCCCCCCCCCCCCCCCCCCCCCCCCCCCCCCCCCCCCCCCCCCCCCCCCCCCCCCCCCCCCCCCCCCCCCCCCCCCCCCCCCCCCCCCCCCCCCCCCCCCGTCGGGATTTGGCAGCTGGAGGGAGTTTTCGTGCGCGTTGTAATTTCGGGATATAGCAAGACGCGGGTTGAATTTTAGGGACAAGCCTAATGTGCAGTAATATTGTACTTGTACGTACCAAATCAATTCGCACTTCCCTCAACCAAAAAGAAAACGAAAAAAATAAAACTATTCACACCACACAAAGAGAGAGTCTTGCCCCGTTTTACTATACAAATGCTATTCAAAGCTACTCCCTCCTTCCGTCTATATAGGGCCTAATGCGTTTTTCGATGCTAACTTTGACCAAATATTAGAGCAATGATATATGACATCCAACTTACACAAAGCACACCGTTAATTTCGTCTGTGAAAGGTTCTTTCAATGATATAATTTTCACATTGTGCATGTCATGTACTATTAATCTTGTCAATAGTCAAAGGCGGTCTTAAAAATCTCATTACGCCCTATATAGATGGAAGGAGGGAATATGAATCCATGTTATGTCCGATTAATTTTTTTTGCTTGCTGTATAATGCATGTAACCTACTCATACCAACATTTTAGTGCATTCCAAATGTCTATATTACCGCTGCAATTCGAACTAAATTTGAATTCGTTTCTCTATTTCAATAAGAATCTACAATCATGATTGTTGCCAACTTCAACCATCATAGTTTCCTTGCTATCCACCAGATATAAATCAGACGGCCTATAATGCAGGATGGTAGGCACACCATCATCAACAACTCCGTTTTTTATAAGAGTAGAGATAAAATATATTAAATGTAGTATATCATGTTCATAACCACACCATGTGTATCACCGTTATATATATTCACACATCTGTCGGTTTGAAACACTATGATAAATTCTTCAAATATCTGAATTCGCTTTTTAAAATGAAGTATATATGATCTCTATTCGTCTTTTACACCCACACAACCCTCTTATCTTCGTAGCTAGCGCTAACTTTCTCTTGTGCATGCACACACATGCATCCCTCTCACCCTCCCTCAGCATTCTCTAGCTCCATCGCACAAATTCGTCTTTTCACTTTCGGTCGTTCACCCATGGTGTGTGTAGGCCCCCCAGCTCCTTCTTTATGGCACACATCGATCGATATGCCTCTCTAGCCCGGTGTGCCTAGCACAAACACAAGCTTCCCCTCTTCTCTTGTCACCGTCCATGCCTCACTCCCACCACTATTTTCATCGTTCTCGTACTCGCACACTCCTCCTCCTCGATATAGTATGCCTCTCGTACCACCTCCTACCTGCATCCCTCTCTCTCTATCCTTCTCCTCGTGCCTCATTTGCTTCTAACACACACATGCATGTATACCGATCGATCTCCCAACATATACCTAGATCGACTTTAACTACCCCCCCATCGATCGATGTACCTCACAAGTTATGTCTCTCCTTTCTCTTACAAAGGGCGATTGATCTTCCTATGTAGTTACGTCTGCTTACCATAGCCACATCGTCCCCCCTCATCATTCGTGCATGCCTCCTGACCCGTCTCTCACACACACGTGCACAGACAACAAGCAGCCATCTCCTCTCTTATTGATATTGTGGGCGTGCCCTCTGTTTGTCTAGCAAGCCTATCCCACCATTTGTTAGAAGCAACTCCACTACCACCCCCTCCAACACTCTAGCTCTGTCTCTGTGCCAACCTTATTCATCTCCTGCACATATGCATGGATGTCGATCGATCTCCCTTAATACATGAGGCACATCGATCTCCTTAATACATGAGGTAGGCCTCTCTCCTCCTCCACACATATACCAACCATTGTACCTCTATAGTTAATTGGGCCTCCCTCTTCCCCCACCACACACCGATAGTCGAGCGCTGCAGGTAGGTATCCATGCCACAGAGACAAACTGCACATGTCCCATCTCACGTTCCAGTAGGCCAGCCACTCTATATCTTTCACGTGGGCACAAACAAATTCGATGGCACTCTTTATCAATCGCACGCGCGCACACACACACACACAGATCATCCCTCTCTTCGATTCTATGGACACCTCAAGCCGATGATACCTCCACTCTCTTCTCGTGGATCGCCCCCTCTATATATATGTTATATGCAGGACTCTATTTCATACACATTGTATAAATTAAATATTTTGATTGATCCCCCCCACACACAAAAAAACTCTCAAGAACCCACACACAATATCCCTCTAGGTTTGTATCTCTCTCACACAACCCAGCGGAGGTGGTGTACGTATACAAGAAGAGAATAGGTGCACCGTGCACGTACTCATGCTTCGTGCCCAGCCACACCCGCGCGGGTACACGGTGGAGATCATTTCTCTGCAGAAGCTGAATTTGTTTTTGAAAAATCAAGTGGCCAGAGATTCGAAAACTTGTTTGCCCATTAGTGACTTGTCAGGGCGATGGATTTTAGTTTGTACGATAATGCTGCATCCACCTAAAGTAACAAAAGTTCTTACGTACCCCCCCCCCCCCCCCCCCCCCCCCCCCCCCCCCCCCCCCCCCCCCCCCCCCCCCCCCCCCCCCCCCCCCCCCCCCCCCCCCCCCCCCCCCCCCCCCCCCCCCCCCCCCCCCCCCCCCCCCCCCCCCCCCCCCCCCCCCCCCCCCCCCCCCCCCCCCCCCCCCCCCCCCCCCCCCCCCCCCCCCCCCCCCCCCCCCCCCCCCCCCCCCCCCCCCCCCCCCCCCCCCCCCCCCCCCCCCCCCCCCCCCCCCCCCCCCCCCCCCCCCCCCCCCCCCCCCCCCCCCCCCCCCCCCCCCCCCCCCCCCCCCCCCCCCCCCCCCCCCCCCCCCCCCCCCCCCCCCCCCCCCCCCCCCCCCCCCCCCCCCCCCCCCCCCCCCCCCCCCCCCCCCCCCCCCCCCCCCCCCCCCCCCCCCCCCCCCCCCCCCCCCCCCCCCCCCCCCCCCCCCCCCCCCCCCCCCCCCCCCCCCCCCCCCCCCCCCCCCCCCCCCCCCCCCCCCCCCCCCCCCCCCCCCCCCCCCCCCCCCCCCCCCCCCCCCCCCCCCCCCCCCCCCCCCCCCCCCCCCCCCCCCCCCCCCCCCCCCCCCCCCCCCCCCCCCCCCCCCCCCCCCCCCCCCCCCCCCCCCCCCCCCCCCCCCCCCCCCCCCCCCCCCCCCCCCCCCCCCCCCCCCCCCCCCCCCCCCCCCCCCCCCCCCCCCCCCCCCCCCCCCCCCCCCCCCCCCCCCCCCCCCCCCCCCCCCCCCCCCCCCCCCCCCCCCCCCCCCCCCCCCCCCCCCCCCCCCCCCCCCCCCCCCCCCCCCCCCCCCCCCCCCCCCCCCCCCCCCCCCCCCCCCCCCCCCCCCCCCCCCCCCCCCCCCCCCCCCCCCCCCCCCCCCCCCCCCCCCCCCCCCCCCCCCCCCCCCCCCCCCCCCCCCCCCCCCCCCCCCCCCCCCCCCCCCCCCCCCCCCCCCCCCCCCCCCCCCCCCCCCCCCCCCCCCCCCCCCCCCCCCCCCCCCCCCCCCCCCCCCCCCCCCCCCCCCCCCCCCCCCCCCCCCCCCCCCCCCCCCCCCCCCCCCCCCCCCCCCCCCCCCCCCCCCCCCCCCCCCCCCCCCCCCCCCCCCCCCCCCCCCCCCCCCCCCCCCCCCCCCCCCCCCCCCCCCCCCCCCCCCCCCCCCCCCCCCCCCCCCCCCCCCCCCCCCCCCCCCCCCCCCCCCCCCCCCCCCCCCCCCCCCCCCCCCCCCCCCCCCCCCCCCCCCCCCCCCCCCCCCCCCCCCCCCCCCCCCCCCCCCCCCCCCCCCCCCCCCCCCCCCCCCCCCCCCCCCCCCCCCCCCCCCCCCCCCCCCCCCCCCCCCCCCCCCCCCCCCCCCCCCCCCCCCCCCCCCCCCCCCCCCCCCCCCCCCCCCCCCCCCCCCCCCCCCCCCCCCCCCCCCCCCCCCCCCCCCCCCCCCCCCCCCCCCCCCCCCCCCCCCCCCCCCCCCCCCCCCCCCCCCCCCCCCCCCCCCCCCCCCCCCCCCCCCCCCCCCCCCCCCCCCCCCCCCCCCCCCCCCCCCCCCCCCCCCCCCCCCCCCCCCCCCCCCCCCCCCCCCCCCCCCCCCCCCCCCCCCCCCCCCCCCCCCCCCCCCCCCCCCCCCCCCCCCCCCCCCCCCCCCCCCCCCCCCCCCCCCCCCCCCCCCCCCCCCCCCCCCCCCCCCCCCCCCCCCCCCCCCCCCCCCCCCCCCCCCCCCCCCCCCCCCCCCCCCCCCCCCCCCCCCCCCCCCCCCCCCCCCCCCCCCCCCCCCCCCCCCCCCCCCCCCCCCCCCCCCCCCCCCCCCCCCCCCCCCCCCCCCCCCCCCCCCCCCCCCCCCCCCCCCCCCCCCCCCCCCCCCCCCCCCCCCCCCCCCCCCCCCCCCCCCCCCCCCCCCCCCCCCCCCCCCCCCCCCCCCCCCCCCCCCCCCCCCCCCCCCCCCCCCCCCCCCCCCCCCCCCCCCCCCCCCCCCCCCCCCCCCCCCCCCCCCCCCCCCCCCCCCCCCCCCCCCCCCCCCCCCCCCCCCCCCCCCCCCCCCCCCCCCCCCCCCCCCCCCCCCCCCCCCCCCCCCCCCCCCCCCCCCCCCCCCCCCCCCCCCCCCCCCCCCCCCCCCCCCCCCCCCCCCCCCCCCCCCCCCCCCCCCCCCCCCCCCCCCCCCCCCCCCCCCCCCCCCCCCCCCCCCCCCCCCCCCCCCCCCCCCCCCCCCCCCCCCCCCCCCCCCCCCCCCCCCCCCCCCCCCCCCCCCCCCCCCCCCCCCCCCCCCCCCCCCCCCCCCCCCCCCCCCCCCCCCCCCCCCCCCCCCCCCCCCCCCCCCCCCCCCCCCCCCCCCCCCCCCCCCCCCCCCCCCCCCCCCCCCCCCCCCCCCCCCCCCCCCCCCCCCCCCCCCCCCCCCCCCCCCCCCCCCCCCCCCCCCCCCCCCCCCCCCCCCCCCCCCCCCCCCCCCCCCCCCCCCCCCCCCCCCCCCCCCCCCCCCCCCCCCCCCCCCCCCCCAGCAGGCTTGTAGCTTAGGCTCCTGCTAGTGTATATATAGTGGTTTTCTTTTTTCTCTCCATATCAACCATTTTATATTGCGTACCTGTCATTCAAGAGTGAAATGATGGTTGCTTCTTCCGACTAACTTACTGTGTGATTTGACTACTCCTTAGTGGCCCCTACACGTACTCCCCCTACGTGTATGCAACAGTCACACGTCCGAGCACAAGACGCAAATATAAAAACGTGTGCGACGCCCTAATGCATGCATGTACGAGCACACGACGGAACACACACGGTCATGCTCAAGTGCTCAACCTACACGTGCATGCACACACATACTCAGTCAGGGTGAGTTAGTGACCGTATAAACACCGGAAAATATATATATTGAGCGCAATGAGCGTATTATGAAGTCCACTGACCATATTTTTACAAATATACAGTGACAGACAGTGTGTTTATCTCGTTTGAAATTAAGCCATATTAACCGGAGAGGAGGTAGTATGGACTAGCATTACTTTGCTGTGTCCCGTCAACTTGTCGAACAAGGAGAAGGTTGCAGGACAGGAGAAGCTTGCGCGCGGTGGCTCGCAGGACAAGGAGAAACTTTTGACTAATGCAAGCTCTCCCTTGCTCAGGCGGTGGACGTGCAACAGTTAATTCGGTGTCAGATTGCCAGAAGCATACACTATACTACTAGTGCTATTATTGTTCGACTTCCCGAATAGGCGAACAGCTACTACTATAGTCTATAAAGGTACGTACTATACTAGTACTAGGAACCGGATGGAGGAGCGTCTGCACTCTTATTATAATTTTAAAATGTGATAAAGCAATCTTTAACACATTTGGTTCTCTTCGAGGGTTCTCGCATGTGATAATGGAAGTTGATTGCATGGAACACTAGCCACAATTCTCTCTTAATTCTGGCTCATTTCCTGTTACAAATAGTAGCGCTCGGTAATATTTCCTCTTTTTTTGTTATTCAGCATGTAAACAGGTCAGCAAACCTTGCGGCGCATCTTCGTGCGAACCGTGCTTGCTGCACTTTGAATGTGGTCGAGAGCTGGCTTAATGAAACACCTCACTTCCTACTTCTTTTTTTGCGGGGTACCTCGCTTCCTAGTGACCAGTGTCTTGGCTGATCGTCCTAAGAATGCTTATATATGAATAAAGCTCTCTCATTTAACCGCAAAAAAGATTAAGCCATATTAACCGGAAAGGCGGGATTATGGACTAGCACTACTTTTTGGTGTGTCCCGTCAACTCGAAGAATGAGGAGAAGCTTGCGGGACAAGGTGAAGCTCGCTTACGCCTTTTGGCTAATGCAACCTACCCTCGGTGGACATGCATTAGTCCATTCGGTGTCAGATTATCAGAGGCATACACTGTAGTACCCAACATGCGGAGTACCATCATTGTTCGACTTCACGAAGAGGCGAAGAGCCAAGCACAGTAGTACGAGTAGTACTACTACTAGAACCGCATGGTGGAGCGTCTGTACTCTTATTTTTTTTATCTCTGATAAAGTACACGTTTATTCCTGAGAAGGGCGGAAAATGGCAGCCCAACATGTAATGAATGATATCGATCAACCAACCATGCTCGAATATATCTTGGCCTCCGTGCGAGCCCGTCTGTGTGTTCTCGCTCCTCGTCTCTCTCAAGGAATGGCGGGTTGGCTCTTTGCCGTCAATTGAGATCGGTTTGCTCACACTCCTGTCCCACATGTCACTGATATGCCAAGAGGAGGTGCGTTGACCAACTGGCCATACGCGTACTTGGTTTTGCACGTTCATACTACTCCTCCCTTCGACACAGTTTACAGGGCGCGCTTTATTATGATGCATTTCTCTGAATGCATTTCCACCACCAGAGAGACTTTAGAGGCGTTTGGTCTAATGCTCAATTAATTAGGGCATGGTAACCGCAATCAAGTCCACAATTTTCTCTCCATGTACTGTACTACTATGGAGTGGAGTAAGTGCATGCATGTGTGTACCCGGGGTGGAAGCACTGCATGCATGTGTGTACGCATTATTCCCTCCAGTAATAGATGCCGTGCTATAACTACCAGTGCTATTTTTCAGACCGATCGCTAGTCGCCTTGGTCCCACAGATTTTTTTTCTTTTTTCTGAAGCGTGTTGTATAAACAGTGACGGATGGAGTAGTATGAGCGGATTCAAAGAAGAGCATATTGATGGTTGCTTCTTTAGAGCAACTTACAGTGGGAAAGGTGGGGCTTATGATTTGACTGCTCATTACTCACTATTAATGCGGTGCAACGACCGGGCTGAGTCTCCCATGCGGTTGTGCACTACCCCCTCGGTTCTTAAATATACTCCGGAGTATTTGTCTTTCTAGAGATTTGAACGAGTGACTACTCAAATATTTGTCTTTTTAGAGATTTCAAATGTAGTGGCACATACGTATGTATATAGACATAGTTTAGAGTGTAGATTCACTCATTTTGCTCCGTATGTAGTCACTTGTTGAAATCTCTAGAAAGACGAATAGAATATTTAGGAACGGACGGAGTACACATACGAAGCAAAATGAGTGAATCTACACTCTAAAATATGCCCGTTTGAAATTTGTAAAAAGACAAATATTTAGGAACGAAGGAGTATAATTTTGTGCATGGCACATGGACCCAGATGATGAAGAGGCTTCTGGCAATGCTATCAAGTTTCCATTATTTGTTTACATAATTGGCGTACTATACAAATAATTTTCCAGCGACATGAAATTGTACAATGGTGTGAGCTTTCAGCTTTTGTTTTGCATGTCTTACCATCGATGCTCTTTCGGAAACAATAAAAAACCAACTTCCTTGCTAATGCATGTCAATTATTAGCAGATCAGAGCTAATAATTATATCACAACTGAAGACAGAGTTGTGAGAAGGTGTTAAATTAAAATTGATCCATGCTTTCATTGGTAGCAACGTCCCCCCAGCTCTGTCTAAATCAACAAGGCATGTTGGGAAAAAAAGTAGCTGTCTGGAGCATGCAACATTCCGATCATTTTGTGCAGTTCCACTAAAATTGAGCTGAGCATCCCTGTTCCAAAGATATTATGTGTGATTACGATAATAGAGGACTGCTGATGAAACAATAAACACACAAATAGAAGTCGGTCACCTTTGCAGTCTCTCTTAAGACTAACTAGTTGGAGAAGATTAGGCTCGGAGTTGGATGAGGAGGATAGAGCAAAACCAATCTCCCTTTGTGCAGTCGCACTGAAATGTAGAGACATTGCCCATGTGACATTTTAGTACAACTGCACAAAACACTCTTAAGAAAAAAGTGATTTGTGCAATTCACCAAAAGGTCGCAATAGCAATGAGGTGAAATGGATAGCCCTGTTTGCAAAAAAGAGGTAGAAAGGAAACAATTAGTGGCCAATAACAGTTGATGACACATGCGACGACAAAAAAGAAGCATATTCCTTGTCCTAAGGGAAGATAACAACACGGTTGTGTTTGTCTAAAACGGTGTGAGGACGAGAATGCAATATGGAAAGTATGCTGGATGAGCTACGTTTTGGGCAAAGAACTATGGAAGATCCACATGCAGCGACGTGGGAAGATGGGCAGTGGAGCAAGGCCGGAGGGGATACCTGGAGGTCGACGGGATGTAACTAGGTGAGCAGCGGCGGGTGGAATCTGCGAGCAGGTGGCATAGGCCCTGCCGCGCCAGAGCTTGGTCAGAGAGAACGGCGTGTACGGCAGATCGGGACGTGCTGCCTCGGCGCCGTCGAACAGAGAAACGATGCACTTCCACCCTTTCCTCCGACGGACGGGATGTGGCAGGATCAGTGACCAACGGTGAGAGAGAAAGAGGCCACCGCACTCCCTTTCCCCCGGCGGACGGGATGCGGCCGGATCAGTGACCAACGGTGAGAGAGAGAGGCCACCGCAGCCTTGTGTGAGATACTCTGAAGAGCGACAAACCAGGCACGCAGGCTCCATTGTATATAGTGAGCGGACTACCTTTCTCTCCATGGAAACTACTAAAAGCCTCAAGATAAGTGTGAGTACCGAGGATGGCTCTTCCGTAGGAAGACGGAGGTGGATCCTCGGTAGTGTATTGAAGTGGTGAGTAGTGGACTCGTGTGCGCAAAACAATTTCAAGTTGGAGTATCGTAGGATAGCCTAGCCAAGAGTCAAAGCTGGCTTG